>JBBPMH010000048.1:0-83568 GCA_038090235.1 Pulveroboletus ravenelii
AGAAGTGTGTCAGGGGTTGATTGAAAGTATGCCTAGAAGGATTGAAGCAGTGATCAAGGCCAAAGGGGGCCATACCAAGTACTAAAACTCAGTTTACTATGTTTTTAAAACACACTCACATACATAATTGTCCCAATGAGTGTCAGTTTTGAATTGCATATATCTCCATGGCTTCTGATCCAAATTACATAATTCTTTTACCAATAGTTAGCCCTGAGTAAATACATTTATTCATACACTGACACTTTGTTGATATTTGTTCCCATTTGGAAGTTATTTAATAAACAATCAAAATATGCAAAACATTGGGACAATTTCGTGAGTCACTGTATACCTTGCATTCCATACATTCCCCTCCCCTCTCCAATCAACTCTGTAGAGAGATTGGAGAGGTACACATTTGTTTTATATCTATCATCATACACTAGGATACTAATATGTTAAGTAGTAATCTGCCAGTCTAGTTCTAAAAGAGTACACTCTTTAGAAAAGACTGGGGGAGTAGTTACACAGCTGCTCCAACTTTGTACTAAGTCAGCTAGTCCTAATATTAGTGGATCAGTAGCCTTGACACTGAACTGAGTCCATCAGTCATCAACCACTGACTGGGTTAAGGGCTAAGTCATCATCTATCAGTCCGATTGTTGGTTGCCTCACTACAGACCCGACTTTGTGCATTGCTCCCGGCAATCGCGTCCTATAGCCCCGAGCCTGTTATTGCCTCTCCATTTGCATGCCCTCAATATCGGTCTGGCCACATTCGCTGCAGCAGATGCTGCCGAATTCACAAATCCTCTTCCTTGTTTACTGCGGTGTTGTGGTGTCTCTACTGAAGGAATTCAACAATCAGGTCACTGAACCATACATGGTGTGGTTGTGTCATCTGTCTATGGGTTGGCTGCCATGTTGACCATCTGCAGGACGAACCTTTTCATGTCCTGCAAGCACAGGCATACTGCAGGGGTGAGTGGTTGACTTGGGACCCAAAGATTACCACACCACCAGGACTGTCAGTCGGCCCTGTTCCAACGACGTGGCTCATGTAACTGAAAAGTCGACTTTGCAGGTATATTCTCAGTGTTCTGCTTCATTGCATATCCGTGTTTCGCTGCAGCCTGCCCTCGCTACGATTCACAGTCACCCTTACCTTGGTTGCCCTCCCACT
Source organism: Pulveroboletus ravenelii (assembly GCA_038090235.1). Classification (NCBI taxonomy): domain Eukaryota; kingdom Fungi; phylum Basidiomycota; class Agaricomycetes; order Boletales; family Boletaceae; genus Pulveroboletus; species Pulveroboletus ravenelii. The sequence goes on from JBBPMH010000048.1 coordinate 1,166, forward strand.
CGTCCTCACACGTCTCCTCGCGTTCCACCAACGTCGTCGGCCACCTCCGTTACTCACACCGAGTGCCGAAGCATTTGTTCTGTCCACATTTCCAGTAGCCTGGTTCTATGGATTTCTGTACTACACGGAGGTTCCTAGCCTTATTTCGGTCCTGCTAACTGTTATGCTTGCATCAGAACACTGGCACCTGTCTGCGGCGGCGGTACGTCTCGTTGCCTGATATTGTCGGCCTGTCTTGGTTTTGCCCTCATCCTCCGTAGTTAGGTGTGATGAGCTGTCTCTTCCGTCAAACGAATATCATATGGGTGATGTACGCGTTTGCTGTTAGTCAGCTTATGCGCCTGCGGTTCAGACGCGGAAATGTACTGCTGCATGACCCGCCCGCATTATCGGCTGGGCCAGGCAAGTAATATGGATTCCATTTCAGATTATTGGTATAACTATCACATCCTTCAGGCGACTTTGTGCAATCGATCATGAGTGCCCCAGCCGCGTTTCCAGAGTTGATCTTCCCGTTCGTGCCTTACATGCTCGTGTCGGTACTGTTTGGGACATTTGTGCTTTGGAATGGTGGAGTCGTGCTAGGTGCGGGATCCCGGAGGCAATCTCGTCTTATCCATGAATTTGACCATTTTGTCCCACATTGTAGGCGACAAGGCTAACCACGTTCCTGTGTTGCATGTACCCCAGTTGTACTACTTTATTGCTTTTGCGACGTTGATGGGGTGGCCTGCAGTCGCCCTTGGTCGTGCTGGTCCAGTGAAACTTGCGAATGAAGTTGTTCGACGCATGTTCGGGACCAAAAGGTATGTGAGCCTGTGTTTCCTGACGAGGCAGAGAAGCCGCTGATATGTTGGAGGTAGGAGGATTGCGTTCACGGCCTTGCTTTCTGTATTCATGGCGTTTACAGTACACGAGTTCACGTGAGTCACTTGCTATCTGCTATCGCTTTACCTGAATGTCTGCATCGGGCTATGAAGGGTCCACCATCCGTTTTTGCTTGCTGATAACCGTCACTACACCTTCTATGTGTGGCGCCGGGTGTTCATGCTGCATCCAATTGTGCCTTACCTGTTCATACCGGGATACCAAGCGTGCGCATGGGCATGGTGGCTGCGTGTTGGTGAGATGGGCTGATTGTTATCGATGAAGCTGGGAATTGACCCCAAACGTCACCGATCAGCTGGTGACCAGACATTGCTGCAGGCCCTCGTTTTGCCCCTTGCAAGTGTTACAACGCTGTTACCTACACCGCTTTTGGAGCCACGGTATTTCCTGGTACCGTATATCCTCTTGCGGGCTCAGGTGCGGGATATGAGTTCTGTGGGTCTTTTGGTTGAGGGCTTGTGGTACGGGGCGATAAATATCGCGACCATCTATGTGTTTTTGTATATGGAACGCGCAGGAGTCGGTAGATTTATGTGGTGACCGACAAATACAAACATAGTCAGTGCCACTTTGGTTCATTTTCAACACTGACACGGCGGCGGCGACGACGACGACAACGACGACGTGGCAGACAGTCCGCAGTATCCCATAACTGGCAGGAACAGTTCATCGACACCCTAATTCTTCTTGGAAGTATTCACAGTGCAACTAGCAGACTGTCCTCATGGCCTCCGAAGCCACCTCCAAGTCTTCACGTCCACCCAAACCTTCAACACGCTCCTCTCTTCGCCATTCCCTTAATTTTACGTCTGTTGGAAAGGCTCTTGTCGACGTGATCAACAAGGATTCCCGCGACCGCGACGGGACCCTCAGGAAAGCCAAAGAGTCTTCCGCACGTCGCCTCAGTCTAATGAGCTCCACCGCGGTCGCCCACGCGACCGTCTCCCAGAAATCAAAATCCCCTACTCCCCCACACGGAAAAGAGGATAGCCCCTCATTCAAGACCATAACCCGCAGGGGACAGTCCGCCCTCAAGCATGGTCTTTCTTCCACAGACGAACATGGCGTTAAATCCACAGAATCTAATTCTTCCAGCCCCTCTAGGCGCTCGTCAACACTGCGCTTCAAGGCCGCTTCTTCTACTGTCTCGTCCGCTTTGCCCAAGTATCGACCCAAGTCCGTGATCGTTGAGCCGACGAAACCCCTTTCCCCCGTTCGTGCGGGCACTCGGAGGCGACTTAGTACCTCAGAAGAGGATAACGGTGAACAACGAACTTATCCCAAGGGTAGAGGTTCACTGTGCTCCTCTGCTGAGAAGGTCGAGAGGCCTATTAGTCCGTTGCCACACCGAGCATTAGCGGTCAAAGTCAATCTCCCTAGTCCAACTGCCCCTTCCACTCCTACCAAGCCCAAAATTGCGCAGTCGTCTCCGAAATCTGGCTCATCTCCAGCTCGCGCTAGACCTGCGCGGCCGACAAAGACCGTCAAAACTGCGGTAACCTCATCCCCATCGCGAACCCCGGCCGCGCGGCCCCCTTCCTCAGCTTCATCATATAGCTCGTCTCCCACCCGTCCTTCACCGCTAAACCCGACCTCACTCAAGAATGCATTTGGTTTTGGTCGTTCGAAAGCATCCAGTCAAGACACGAGCCCATTGAGGGGCTCTGTGCGTCAACCTCCGGACTCTCCACTTGCCCGTCACTCACGGCAAGTTCCCGTTGTTGCTCTCGGCGGAAGTGGCAGAGACTCTCCGGCTAGACTCTCACAGAGTGGCGAAGGGAATAGTGAGGACAGCGTAGACATTGGAGATGTTGAACTACTGCTCGCCCCGGTGGCATCTCTCGCGGCGCCGACCCCTGCAATTCCGAGGATTTGTACAACAAACTGTCAATCCACGGGCTCAGAGCTTCAGACTCCGCCCCGCCCCCCTAGTCTCCTACCGACTCGTGCCAACCTTGCATATTTGTCCCCGTTACCGCCGTCAGAGAGTTCGCCGGTGTTACGGCCGAAAGGCCGTGGTATTGGTCCAAATTATGGTTCAATCTTTTCCTGGAACCAGTCAGCGGTCGACGGCTCCCAAGTCCTTACGCGAGATGACCTGGAGGGCAAGCTGGCGGATGTCGTGCCTCCTTTCACCCCAGGTGGTCCCTCCCCAAATGCGGGCATCATTGGTCTGGAGGTCCCAGAGACCCCCAATCTATCTGCCTTGCCCTCTCCTTCCGGCTACGGTTCAATCTCACAGGTCCTTCTTCCCGATGTAACTCCCTCCCCCGCAGTCCATCACTTGGCCCCAGTATTTGAAACCTCGGTTGACCTGCCGCCGCTTGCAGACTCCAGTACCATTACCCTTCTGCGTCTGCAAATTGCTCAGGCGGAGACTATTGCAAAGGAAAGACTCTTGCGTTTGCAGGAGCTCGAGGAGCAACTTTATGCTACAAAGCAGTGTCGGATCAGAGAGACCGAAGAGCTTGCCGGGCAGATTTCCGTTCTCGAGCAGCAATTGCGTACCAGCGTGGAGACGAGAGAGCGGATGGATGAGGAACGGGCAGCGTTCACAACATCGCTCCGGGATGAGCTGAGGCAAGCGGAAAACCGTTGTGAGCAAATCGCACAGGCAGGGTTTGCACGAGGTCGAGAGGCCGCTCTCCTGTCATGGAATGCCATGCTCACTAATGTGCACAAAAGCTGGGAGGCAGCGTGCGTCGCCAAGGAGGTCACTTATTTATGGTCGTCAGTGAAAGACCAGGCCGATGATGAGAGGAATAATATACAATCCGCCCGTAAAGTGCTGGGCGTTTTCATGGCTGTGCTGGATCACAACCAAGAACAATTGCAGGGTCCACTTGCCTGATTCATGTGGGTTTTTCCTTCATGCAACGTCGAATAAATCATCTTATGCGTATGCAGGCGACACTTAGTAACGACGTACTCATGTCTTTGGATCTAGGGGATACGCACTCTTGTCCAATCTCAAGATCTTATATTTAGTCATGTTCACTTCCTAGTCATGTCCACTTCGTAAATGGCATTGTACAACGTATATTATACAGAAACTGGGTACGACTTATCGGTGTAAGATAATAAGATACCAATGTTTTATCCTTATGCAAAACATTCTGCTGCCTCCATGCACGTGTCTAGTAGACATGCATGATTGTTGACGGGACTAGCTTGTTGCAAGCGTGCAATGACAGCCTTCTGGATAGCATCCCGACTAGGTGGACTTAAGTGTGAATAGAACATCTCCGCAGCTGTACTCACTCGATAGGTCCATACACTACCCTCACATTGCAATGCATTGATTGGACCAATACCGGCCACGAAGAAAATATCGAGGTATCAAGTATAAACGATATCAACGCTTTAGCTTTGAGAGTTGGGAACAAGATTGTTGCAGTGGCAGAGAATCCAGTTGAAGTCTGTTCAATCGAGAGCGGGAATTTAATAGATACAAGTTTCAGCTGAGCCTGTAGCTGCGAGCAAGACGACCAGTAGTCGCCAAGGCGTTGAACAATCTGCCAGGTTGGTCAGCAACATTGAAATTAGCGTTCAGTGAAATCCGAACCTCACGAACACCTTTGTCTCCGTGTTGAGTGACAAGCTGATTTGCTGTTCGCAGCATCAACACACTCAGAACAGGGAAGGGTTCCTTGTGTTTCGCCTTCGCACTCTCGATCCGCCTGATTTGGATGTCTGCAGTGGCTGGACGGAACTTCATGCAAGGAATGGATACACAATAACTTGACGCGTAAGTAAATTCAAACAGTTCCGGGAGAACTTTGGTAGCCGTCCACATATGCAAGCTTTGGAGGGCCTCCAGCTCATCTGCGTAGCGATTGAACATCTGCCAATGGAACTGACGTGCTATAGGACCTACCTTTAAGATGGAAAGTCTCTGCGCGGGTGCTATTCCTCTGCATGTGAATGCGTCGTTCAGCGTCTTCTACTACTGACGCAATCTCTTTCTTTTGCAATTCAACTTCGTTGAGCTTCTCCTCGAAACGGTCGAGTTTCGCTTTAGCTTCCTTGACATCGGCATGGAAGGCGCTCAACTCCGCACTGAGTGCTCGTGAAAACGACCACCACAGCCCACAATAACATAAACACACCTCTGCTCAGTAATGGTAGCTTTCAGCTCGTTCAAATAATCTTGGTCGCACCCTTCGAGCTCTGCTACTTCAACCTTCTCTTTCGCGAGTTCCTTCATAAGTTCGTCATACTCCTGCTGTAGACCGGGAACTATGTCTTGTGCCTGCCGTATGATACCCTCTAGAGCTTTGGCATCCTAAACAACACATAAGACTACTCTGCAACACGAAGCGTAAACTGCTCACCACTTCCAAGTTCTTGAAACCTTGATCTGCCTTCTCATACAACTGTTCGACCCATTGCACCTTCCAGTCATACCACTCTGACTTGGCCCGTGCATGGTTGTGTACCTTGATTAACTTGAGCTGGTGCAGTAACTCGGCCTGCCCGTTCTCATCGGTAGTGACAAACTCTTGAAAGAGTGGAGGTGTCGTTTTCTGGGCTTCCTCCTCCGCCTCTCTATATATCTCCTTGATGCGCTCAACCCATGATTGCAAGTCTTTACTTACATGGCTATAGAGCTCCAGCTGGGGAACATAAAGAGCCATCGCAATCACATATTCCGCAAGAGGAATCTGCGCTTCAGTCGATGCCCTTCGTGGAGGGCGGAGAACAGAGGGGTGGACAGCGGAACGTCGAGGTGCAGCGATGTTGTCCATGAATCGGATGCCTGTCATCTCGAAGAATTGCTCAATGGATATCTGGGGACCTTGGGTATCATCTAAGCCCCCTTCTACTCCGTCTCTCCATTGTCCATCATCGCCCAGACTAAGTTGTGCATCCCGATCATCCGGTACAGGAACCAAACTTCCGCGACGAGGGGATAAGTGTATAGGTACGTCGTCCAACGAAGAAGGATTTTCAGAGCGCCGTTCCCATGCCTCGGGGTCATCAACCTTTGTTGGTGAGGCCGACTTAGAATAGGTAGCGCCTTCCCTACTCGCACCCCCCGCGGAGTCCCCAATAAGCTCGACACTTTTTCGCCCGAACATAACAGTAGCCCTCTTAATAGGTGAGATTCGACTAGGAGGGGTGGCCCCCGTATCTGTTGCCCTCGTTGGATTGGGAACTACGCTGCCCAGACTCTTCCGCTGAGCGAAATAGCCTGATGGCCGCCGAAGACCAACTGAGGTGCGCCTGTCTAGTCCAGCACCATACTGCTCCTCGACGCGAAAGGGTGCTATCTTGAGTGGTGACACTTTGGATGGTGATAATGGAACCCGGACAGCGCCAGTACCGCGCCCTGGAGTAATTGACAGTCTGTCCGTGCCAGTGGGACGCTCCGCTGGGCTTGGTTGCACATCTCTACCGGTTACCAAGTTGTCCCTTGATCGTTTATGAGGAGAAGGGCGGGTAATAGGGGGAGCAAACGCTGCGGTGAACTTTCTGGGTGACGAAGGTGCTTTGGTAGGCGAAGATGAACGAGAATGAACGGTAGATGGAGGGACGCAAGGTTTCGGCGTGAATGTGAAGTTCAATGGCTCTGTAATGGTTGTAGACTGCAGGGGATTTCCAGGTAGCACAGATTGCGTCCGCGGTGACACAGGTCGAACCGCACTGACAATGGGAGATCTGTCCGACAATAATCGCTCCGTCGGAGCTGCAGTGGTAGCGGGGTCGGTATCAACAGGTATCTCTGGGTACAAAGCTGGAGGGTCAGCAGGGGTAGCAGCGGCCGGGGGTGATTCAGAGATTGTGGGATAATTTTCTTGCGGGCTAGTGGGTAGGACGGAAGGGACCAGGGGAATAGTGGTGGCTAATTTAGGTATTGCTTGGTTAATCGCTTCCTCCCTTGTCTGTTCTTGGTTACTGAAAACTGAAGTCACAGTGGAATCCGCGCTCGGCCCAAGAGTGACACGCCTCATGAGTTGGGTGACATTAACAGTCTGATTTCCCTCTTCGCCACTACCAGCAATCTCGTCCACGAAGCTATCTTCGGTGCTTGTAAAGCTGTCCTCTCCTCCCTCTGCGCCACCAGCCTCACCAAGGCCAAGGGAAGCTCGGGCAGCCTGTAGCCTCGAGACTGCGTCAGTCAGTTCCATTTCTTGTACACCGTCGCCATTGTCTCCTCCATCATCATCTGATGACGGTATATAGGGAGTGTTTCCCGAGTGCGTGGCAGAGCGAAGGGCTAGCCATGCTTCGCTGGGTGGCTCGGGCGGACGGATGAGGGGAATCGTAAATTCCATTGGTTGCGACACATCGCTTTCTGAAGTAAAAGATTGTGACTGCGTAGACTCCTCTTCGACGTAGGACGTCTCATTGGACAAATCCTGCTGACCATCATGAACACCTATAGGTGGCTGAGGTATGGAAATATTTGCAAGTGGCCGTCGAGGGACTCCCAAGGATAGTGAGCGTTCCCGGGCAATATCTGGAGGGACAACTTCGGTCACGTCCATGTCATCACCATCAAATGGAACGTCTACGTCATTGAACCCGCCATCCATGGTGCCCTCAGTTCCGGCCCTGAAAAACGCAGATGGGGAAAAGCCTGTATCGTCGGAGTCCATCTCCATCGACTCCTCTCCACCGCCCTCGCTGAAGGCTATTGAAGGGCGAGCCGAATTACGATGACGAGATCCCTGTGCGCCTGGGTATGCATTCTCGTCATTTGTGACCCGGGGACTGTCAGGCTCTGGCTCTGCTGCGGGCGACGACTGGGGTGAAGTTGTACTGTTTGTGTTGTGATCCGGTACTTCGAAGAGGCGCACGTGAGCATGGTTGGCAAAGCTGACCCGCCTGCCTAGGGATTTGCGCGTAAGGTTGTCGTCGCGGTAGTCGCGAGTGATGTCCATAGATTGAGTTGCATCGTCACCGTCATCCGGGGCGTTAGGAGCCGCCTTGAGGATGCTCTTTCTAGGAGCCTAAGAAAGGTTAGGTGGTGGCAAGCATATCAAAGGAGAACGCACGAGGGAACGACGGGCTTTGGCTGTTGGGCTGAGTGCATCACCAGGAGCAATGGAATGAGCACGACGTCTGCGGCCAGGGTGAGCCTGGCTTTTGTTAGCTGCAGCAAATGAGTTTCGCCGGGCAGGCGAGTTGCGTTTCACCATGAGTATCAGTCAACTTAAAGATACGGACCCGACCGGCACTGATCCAATAACAGAAGCACGTGACATTTACTCGACGCGTCTCATCACATGATCAGCTTAGCTCGTCCTCATCCGTCTGACATTTGTCCGCAATGGCCTCTGCTCCATCGCCTCAACTACCCCTTCCACCTCATCTTCCGTCACTATATTCTTCCCCCCCAGTCGCCTGTGTTGTAATTAGGAGCCGTGTGATCGTCACGTTCGACCTGCGCACCTCTTCTTTTTCTTCGCGGGATCCACTTCTCCTTTGCCGGGGATATGCTCAATGCCTGGACCTCCGGCTTCCACAGCCGCTTGGCGGAGCCTTCTGTTCGGAAGAATGACAACAGATTCATTCGCTTCAGCCAAGCTACTGTCCTCTATGGAAAGTCCCCTTATCTCCAGCCCATGTTTAGATACCGACGTCGATCTTTTGCTTCTGCTAGTTTTGGGGGCTTTACTGCGGGTCGCTTTCCTGTCTTTCTTGCTGTTCTTAGCAGCTGTTTTAGGGATGTACTCATCCGAAATATCATCATTGGTTGACGATGCACCATCTTCTGCTTCGTCTTCATCCGTAATCTGGGAAATCGTACCACTTGGGCGGTCATTTGTTTTCCTGGAGTCTGTTGCTGGCTGTGCATTATAATGTTCCAATTTGTTTGTACCTGCAGCAACATTCCCCTTCCCATGTAATGGAGAGGGTGGGACCTCTGGCTCGGCATTTGTTTCGTATTCCTCGGCGGAGACCTCCCCAGATCCAGACTAGACTTGGTTTAGTTCGCAGGTCCCACGACAACATGCGAACAACATACGTCTTCAACAATTCCTTCGATCTCACTCTCTGAAGTTGACGCCACCGCCAGCTTCCTTGCAGTTCCAAGCAAGCCAGCCTGGTGCAACATGTCGATCTTTGCATTCATCTTTCGCTCATTACGTTCAACCTGGCTTTCTCAGTAAGCAGGACATGCCCAATGAACACTATGTCTGCGTACCTCACTCATGAGCCTTAGCGCATAGGTTCTCTCAACTGTGCGCATCCTTTCTTCCATCTCTCTCATGACTTCCTCTCGAGTTTCTGCCTCCACTATGACACACCGCATTTCTGCTTCATAAAGCTGAGAAAAAACCATCACAGACTAGCTCCTAGCAACCTCAATCTCGTACATACCTTTAGACGAAGGTCTTCGATTTCATCAAACAAGGCATCCACCAATGGATTGATTGGTTCGTCATCGCTATCTTCCTCCTGACCATCGTTCGCCTCCTCGTCTTCTGTGATGAACATTATGCGACCGCTAGACGACTCCGGCAACCATACTTACCTTCAAGCACCTCTAAGTGTGCCTCACTGAGCTTCTTTCCTGGTCCAAAGCTCGATATCGTCACCTTTCTTGTGATGGCACGTGGGCGTCCCGAAAGGCCTGGTTTAGCTGTCGCACCAAGTTTACTGGGACTAGTGTAGACGCGAGGTATGGGGGCATTATTCACTACCGTTGATGTCTCTCTTGCTAATGCAGAAAATTTCATAACGTGCGAGTTCTCGTCGAACCCTGTGTCGTATGGATTAACATTCACAATCATAGCCTGAGCCAGACAGGACAAATTAGTGGTTGATTCAATCAGAGCCAAGAAACGCACGATTCTGCCATCACCGGCAAAGTAATCCATGAGAATTTCAGTCAACTTGCTGTGGCGGAAAGGTACCACAGCTAATGCTCTTTTTACGTCCCTGGTATCACTTTGGCCTGGATTAGCAAGACTTTGAGCTAAGCGTTTTTGGTTGGATCTCATGACCTGTGCATAGTCAAACTATGGTTTGTTCGGGGCAACATCTAGTCACCTCCATGCACTGCCCCAGGACCATGAGGGACTTGTTGATACTGCCCGCCTCCTTGAGTCGATCACCAGTTGTTTGAGTGTGCTTCGTTCGTTCCGACCCAGCCAGATCAACAAGGGTGAGTCGTGATATTTGCACTGAACTCGGGTCCTAGCGCAGGTTGAGTAAACACTAATTGGTGATGGGAGACAACGGCCTACATCTCGGTCACCACGGTGGTTTCTGAGAATCTTTATAGTGATTATGCTGTGACTTCGGCTGCTTTGACTATTGACAATTGTTCCGAACACACGCCTATGCAATTGCCCAAGTTTAACGAGGGCCTTTCCTTGTGTGGCGCTAGCAACGCGGAAATGTTTGAGTCCAAAGATGTATCTCCCTGTATTTCCTGTGCCGCTGTCATCCATTGCATCCTGTGCGGGAGATGGCTTCACTCCAAGCGCCTTTCGGGTCACGATAACCCCACTGGCACCTTGCCTAGGGAAGTTCGGTGCGCCAGGTGCGATCCCAGCCATTTCTTTGTCCTGGTTGTCGTTGACTGAAGCAAGGAGGTCGTAGACTTTCTCATTGTATACTTCCACATAAGAAATCCAGACGGAGTATTCGTAGTTGCGATCAAGTTTGACTGTCGTCGGGTCAGTATGACAGCCAGATTCATCTGAGGATGCCATATGACCAGCCAAAACTTCAGCTAGGGTTGGTTCGTTCAAAATATCGATGCCGATAGAAGGAGGGGTGACATCCGACGGACCAGCCTCCTCTACCCCATAGAGTCGGACAGGTCGATACTAGCGTACTTATATTAGCAAGGTAATCCCGGACTATCTGGACGTACTTACGCGTCCGTTGCTTTGCAGACCTTCGACACTGTTGAATATTACATCCAATGTCCTTGGCAGAATTCCTCCGGAGCCAGATTCGTTGCCACCCTGGATAGTGTAGGTTTTTCCAGAATTTGTGACCCCATAAGCAAAGAGAAGACTATTCTGTCCGTTCAACAGGTCCTGAACAAGTGGAAGCGTCGTTTTTCCGAAGAAATCCGCTTGCTGGGTGGATGGATGGAAGACATGAGAAAACTTGTAAATCGAGGAAGGTGTAGTTGATGGTCGATAATTCATCCCAGGTGCTCCACGAATGTCGCTGGATGGATCGGTCATCCGTACCGCAGTATCCGACAATGGATACAAGTATGGAATTGTGGACGGTTTATGATCACCCAAGTGAGGTCTTATACGAAGATACGCCTTTTCCAAGGTGATCCTGATGCTATCATACTCAGAGCCGTTGCACGTACCGTGATTGGTTCCTGTTCTTTCATGGATCCTGTGATTGGAAGTTTACCAGCTCCCTTTTGTGCGGCATGCTCTGCATCAGATGAGTTGGGTCCGTTCGTAAAAGGCTTCCTAGAGACTGCCGCCCTGGTCACAGAGGCACCCGAAGCTGCGGTTGATCGGGTCGAGCCCTTCTTGATGGCTTTTATCGTAGGGGGTGGGCTAGATGGTGGCACAGGCAAGGTTTTGGTTCGCGTTGAAGCGCGTGTGGGAAGTGCCGATGCCTTTGCACGACTGGCCATGCTGGTGGTGGCGTAGAGGATAGTCGCGACGCGTCGTGACACGTGATCTATTCGATCTTACTATCATCTCGCCTCCAGCCACGAAGATGCTCCCGACACCAGATCTATCCCATCTTTCCTACGACGACAAGTTCCACGTGTACGACCCAGCGGGCGAGCTCTCATTACAAACACCTGCTGGTTAACGACTCATATCTCAGTAGAGGACACATTTCTACTTTTGGACGGTCTTGAAAAGGATGTAGAACAGCTCAGGACCCAGAAACCACTGATATGCCTTGAAATAGGGTGAGACCATATCCAGATAATTCTCCCCCTTCCCTGAGGATATGAGCTAGCTCTGGATCCGGTTGTGTGTCGGCGTTCCTTGGAATGATTTTGGGACCAGCAAATGCCCGTTAGTTGTCCTCGACCATATGACACACCCATTCCCGATGACGATACCAGTTTACCTTTGCACTGATATCAATCAACGCGCCTCAATTTGCACTTTTGCCACCGGAAAACAGAACGAGGTACTTTTCTGACTAGTCTAGGAATCTTCACTCAATTTCAAAACGAATGGCAGGTCCCTCTCGACCCGGTTACATGCGATCTCTCTAAACCACTGTTGACACGGCTGCGAAATTGCGTCGACATTATATTGTTTAACCCACCATACGTTCCCACTGTCCATGAAGAATCTGCTGATGCACAAGGTAGTCCTGACATTACTGGCTCTTGGGCAGGGGGGTTCAAGGGTATGGAAATAACAAACCGTTTTCTAGACGACGTTGGAGTGGGTCACTCTCAGCAGTGCACTACAAATCACTTAAGACAGAGGACAGGACTTGTTGTCGGACTGTGGCAAATTCTACCTCGTAGCACTGGCGCAGAACAATATTCCAGAAGTTCGCCAAAGGATGCGGGAGAAATTTGATATGAACAGTCGGGTGTGTGCAGTTTTCCAAGATAGTACCTCATTAATGAGTTCCAGATCACACTACAAAGACGGGCCGGAAGAGAACATTTATCCATCATCTGCTTTTCCCGAAGCTAATATATATTAGGAAAATATGATACAAGTAGAACAGCATTGCGTCCGCAGGAAGAATCACAGTTTTAGGACCAGTACTTGCCAAGATGTGAAATAAAGCTAGTCATATTCAGCTGTCATCCGGTCTGCGGGCCCTGATGCTAAACCTGGACGGCGACGCTAGATGACGTTCAGAGGCAGCGGGATCATGATAATTAGGATTGGTGTCTCCGTCGAACTCGAGCCGTAGACGAAGTTGACCAGCTTCGCGTAACGCAAGCGGGACGTCAGCTGTGACATTTCGACCGGGCAGGATATAGTTCCAAATCTGAAGTGGCAATATTAGAAAGCGAGAGCCTCCATGACTTTCAAAACAGCACAAACGTCAACTTCTCCTTCCGCGATCAATTTGTCTTTGCCAAGTGTCTTGTGGTCGTAAATCCATACGTGCATTCTTGGTGTACGCGCACTCGCAGCGAAAATAAAGGATTCGTTCCTATCATTATTCAGTACCAAGGTATCAACCAGTATTGATCGTCACTCACCACTCCGGTGCTGAAGTCTTGGTACCGTGCTTGGTCTTGAATTCCCTATCACCAATACGCAATGTGGCATACGGTTTCACATCGCCCCCAGGGAGATCCTTCGCACCGAACACCACCACGCGCAACGATCCGGGCTCCGAAGGAGGACCCCCTGTGCCACAAGGGCCTGATTCCGTTGATGGGAAGGCAGCAGACTCGTGCACTGAAGTCGATGACTCGTCCGCGGAGCGCAAAGGATGCCCGGGCAGGGGTTCTGCAGATGGGACGTGGTTTTCGGGTGGTTTATTGTTGTGAGTGGAGTCCCGTTTGAAGATCCCCCCTACGACGCCATGAATGACACCTTTGCCTGCCTCCATCGGCAACGAACTAATTTGGGTCATTGCGCGTCCAGCCGCCGAGAACGTGGATGTGGCCTTGCGCGCCTTCGAAATAATTTCCGGAGCGAATGTCAACCGAATGTGTACTTGTCCCTTTTCGCCATGTTTCTCCGATGACAGGCTGACAACACGCTCCACACATTCAAAAGGCTCCAGATCGCCCAGGGTAATCTTGCCGGCTCCGAGGCTCTTTGATTGTTCGAGTTGATTCCAGTCAAATACCTCCACCGAGAAGTCTGCAGCGACCCGGGAAGGCTGAGAGAATTTCGACAACGTAGAATGGAGAAGATTTACAGACTTACCACGTTGACATTAAAGTTTTCTGACCAGTCGGGGTGCAGAGTCTTCTTCTTCGTCTGCGACTTGTGTACCTTGCGTCCGTCGAGAGTGAACACCGCGTACGGGTCAGATTTACCTTGCAAAAGGTGTCATCGATAAGTGACACAACATGCCTATGACGCATACCTCCTCTATCCGCTGCAAGGAGATCTCTGCCTTCAACCAAATCAACACGCAGAACGCCTTGATCTATGGACATCGTAAGAGATGCTTCAGCGGCAAGGTAGAATAGCATACTGTTGATGCTCTCCCTTGGTTCTAACTTCACGTGTACGGGTACGTAGCGCGTTTCAATCTCCACGGTAGAAACTTTGCTCTCATCATCCACATCAGTCAACACAAATGATTCGCGGCGGTCCTATGGATGAACTCGATTCAAAGGCAACCATGTTCGCAACATCCAACTTACCAGCGTTGCTTCCAAGAACGACTTCGCGCCACCTTTCCATTCAGCGATGACGTCATCCTTGTCACCTTCTGCGCTTTCATTTAGCCGCAACCAGACACGACCGAAGTCGAGTTCCTTGACGAAACCTTCCCCCACATGTTGCCACTGAGCATTTGTGCTGCGAGCCTTACATGTACTGAATGCCGGCCAATACCCATCGTCGAGGAGAACCTCTAGGCGAGCTTTCCGTTGAAGTTTGCCTGACAGAACGTTGAAGATGATAATACCGGACTCTAGCCAACAGTAAGCTACGCGAAGGTCACTGGCAGAGTCGGCGTACGATGTTTCAAAAGTTGTTCCTTGTCAAGTTCCAACCCGGAAGGTTGCTTCTCTTCCTTCGCTGGGTCTCCTTCATCACCTTGGGGCTTGGACTCCATCTGGGCTCCATCAGTGATACAAGTGTCGTGTGCCGACTTCGGTGCGTGCGAGCCCAGTTCCGTCATGGGGCGATCGACCGTGATGGCGTGCATTAAGCGCGAAGAGGAAGAGGAAGCATCAGTGGCGTCCGCGGCAACGGCATCATCTGCTACGCTATTCGTCGCCTTCGCGGCTTTTTGGATCTCGTTCTCTCCTGCGTCAAAGCTGACATGCTTGAGAGCCAAAGCGGGAATAAACTCAGCAACAAAGTGAAGGTGACCCTTGAATGTGTTCTGCCCATCAATTTGGATGGGCTGAACAATTTCCTTCCTACCAGTGGACTCATGGTGGAATTGGGCATCGGTTGATGACTCCCGAACGAGGTCATTGACGCGAAGCTCGACAGAGCCGAGGGAGCGGTCCTAGAGAACAATCATTAACATGAGCATGAGAAGAACCGTCCTTACCTTTGTCAGGTGCTGGTAATCCATCACTTCCATAAACATAGACTGTAAAATAGTCAGATTGAGTTGCAAATAATAAAGACTTGCCAACCTCTCTGAGGGTGTGCACTGCACGACCTAGTCAGCACGGCAAGGGCGGTGTTGGGGGGACGTACCAGGTACGTAAATGATCTGATCCCACACAGGGTTCAGGTCTGTGGCAGACAGGATAAGCACTCAACATGCTGGAGAGAACCCGGCACATACTATTGTCAATAACCTCTGTTCGACCCTGGATGACATTGTTGACTAGAACTTGCACATAGGGATCACTCTGGGATAGAACGTTAGACTTCCCACCCAATGCGATGCTTTGGTGGACCAACCTTGCCACCAAGGGCAGCCTCCACATTTCTCGAAGAAATACTCAGTTGGTTTTCTTCGTAATCACACAAGCGACTCACTTGACATCCGTTGCCTTCTGGAGCCAAAGCCTTACAACACCAATGGGTGGGACGTATTGAGAGACGCCACTGAGAACACCTGCTATTTGCAGCGGCTTCCACTGCGCACTAATCCTAATTTTGCCAGTATTGCTCAAGGGCCACCAGTCTCGTCCCTCCGATGTTTCCGCTGTAAGCAAGTCCCTGATACGTACAGTCATGTAGCCAACAATGGAATCTTTCAAGAAGTCCCGGTCGTCCATTACTTGGATTATAACTGTCGAAGATAGCTTATCTGAGCACAGAAATTCAGTGCTAGATTCCCAGACAGGATTGTTCGTGTGTTTGATGGTTTGCGATTTGTGATTTGGAGAAGTATCGGAGTCAAGATAGACTTCTACGAAAGGGTTCAATTCCCCAGAGAGCGACCTTGATGCGTCAAGCTCCTTAGCTTGGTGAAGAGTCAAACGAACGATGCCAATGCCTGAAAGCGGTTAAGTTGAATAGTTTACATTAGGAATTTAGTACAAACTTGTTTCTGGTAATCGTTCATGACCGTCAACGATCTGGGGCTTGAGTACAGGATAATATGAGATGTCGAACCGAATCTGTCCACGGTCCTTTCCATCCTTTAGGATTGGCGATTCAACATTCTCGAAAACAGCATCTTCAACGAGCTTGTTCATCTCAAATATTGCAGCACCAAGGGGTGTGTGTTTTCTGCGTTCGTTATGATCATTCACAGTAAGCACCAGCTGCTCCTGTAAAGAATTAACCAGAATAAACTTGGTCTCTACCCAAGTCGGGTTGTACCTGTGCAACAATCAATGGGAGAATCGATGAGATATGGATAGAGAACGAACGTCGATTGCCTGTGTTTGGTCCTTGCGAGCTCCTGACGGTTGTTGATACTGATACTAACAAAGGGGTCTGGTGACCCTCCACCGATCTTACTAAACTTGAGTCCCCGGGCGGTATGTACGGTTATTTGGATCGCCCCAATTGCTGCATCCAGGGGGGTGCCGGACAACAATTGCTCCAAGTTAAGTGTGAAAATGTTCGGGTCGTACATCATAGGACCAATACTAGCATGTACCATTTCACGGATGAACTCGGAGAGCCCGGGAATCTGTCATGGAGATCAATGAATGAAGAAGGATGCACATGATGCACGAACATGAGCGATATCGAAACCAAACATTTCGCCACCAACTGGCTTCAGGACGTAGTCGAAAACAGGCCTCTCCAAGAAGCTGAGATCCACAATTTGTACATGAGGGAAATTGGACACAAGCTTCATTTTGACCCTCATGAGACCGCTGAAACTGATATCTTCGATTAAAATGGGCATAGCAGCAGTTGCTAGACCCTTTCCGATCCTCACGGATAACACAATCTTGGGGTTAACCTTCCGTGCCGCTTGACGAGGAGACAGATCAGACAGATCATTGGGGGTAAACGAGATTCCCCAGTCCATCATAACAATGTCCTGTTCTGTGTTTGGGAAGGTCCTAACTCGCTGGATCCTTGGAGCTTTCGTGCCAAGTGTGAAAGTAGTGAGGCGCAAGGAATCCAGAAATGAGGGCGTGCTTATGGCGAGAACCTGATCAACGGAGGCCACTATTGACGCGGAAAGTACAGGTTCGTAGATGAGCCAGAAACGATCAAGGAAATTGTTTAGCCAGTCGGCGGTTTCATGCTCGGAGGCCAATCGGGATTTAACGAGCTCACGCTGGATATCATCGCGGGCACGACGACGAACGCGAGTCATGGAGTTGGCGTAATAAGTGTTACAGATGGCCAAGAGGATGAACAACCATCCCCATCCAAAATTGAAGCGAGTGAAGAAGTGAGAGGCAAATACAGCCTGAAAGATCGTGTCAGGCAAAGCGAGTAAAAAATAGACGAGGCGTACGAAGAAAATCAGTGCAGCGTTGTGGTACCAGGCGCCGTAGAACTGTTCGCTCAAGAAAAGTCCAAGGATAGACTTGTCCTTTTCTTCTCCCTCTTCAGGGGGAGGGGCGTCTATGTTAGCGACGGCACGCCATCCAACTTTGTACCAGCTGGGAACAACGGGGGCAAGATCTGAGGGATAGCCACCTGGCGTAGACAGAAGCGTAGTAGGGTGCTCAAACTCCTCCTTTGTTGCTTTCTCGGCATCCTGGACGTTGATTGCTGGTATGACATGGCCATTTCCGGTGTCGACCAGGCCTCCTGAGCGAAGTGGGAGCTTTGGTCATGTCGCGGGCAGAACAATGTGACAACAAACCTCCTGCGCTAATTGATTCGGTATCTGTAGCAGCGTGTGGCATGATGTTCTTGAGCCCCTCCCTGGCCGCTGCAGCCTTTGCCTGCGGTGATGCGTCTGGACCAAAGGAGTGGACAGCAGCGCCTTTAGAAGCATCACCAGCGAGTATGTCGTGCAGTTGGTCGGGCGCGAGGCATTCCTGCGGGCTTTGCTGCCGAGGAGGTCCGTTATGAGGGGTGTTAGTCGCCATGGTGGGCGACGGGGAGAGAGCGGAAAGAAAGGAACAAGGAGAGGAAGGTGAATTGAGGCTAAGGCTAAAATAGTATGAAGACGGAAATCGGACAGACAAACGTGCCCAACCTCTATCTCTAAAGTTTACAACCATCAGTAGCGGGGGTGACCAAAAATACATCGGTATACGGTGCATTTCCTTATGGAGCCAATGACCCGGTCATCCTCCGAACGCCGTCCGAGCCCCGTGCTCACAACTCTGCCCACCCGCCCTCGACATCCTCGCCGCCACCGACAACGACGAGCAGGAAAACAACGACACTTGCTGCAAGGCGCATCCCCAGTCCCCTGTACAGCTGTCCGACTCCAGTCCGCCTCAGCCAACTCTGTTCGCCCTCCTCCGCGTGTTCCCCGTGACGCTTCTCCTTCTCAACCGTTCGTTTCCTCCGCGGACGCTTAATTGGCAAATCCGATCTCTCTTCCGTCAAGACGTGCCATAACGCGTCGATAATGCCGTTGTATGGCACAGGCCGTGTCTCCACACAGGTACGCAAGGGCTTCGCCGTCCCGCGCGTCTGAATTTGCAGCCTCCGGCGGATCGTCTCAACTGGCAAGGTTACTAACAGACTTGCACATCCTGCTAGAACCTCCGCGAATGCCCATGCAATAGGGTGCGTATCCGCTGCAACGTGTGGACCTAGCCACAGCCGTGGAACGATAACAGCGGGTAACGTAACGTGCATGAATGACCGGAGTCCGATTTCGAGTATGGTCGGTATCAGGAGATGAGGGTGCAAGTAAATACCCCTTAGACCACCCTCATTAGCCAGAATGTCTGAGAGTGCGTGGATGGGGCCTGTATAGGTCTTGTGCCGCGGCATCGACGTCTGAGCAATCAACCGCGTACGGACGAGATCTAAGGGCGACAATAGAAAGCCGGTCAGGACATGCGAAGCTACCGGCAGCAGCGGGGATGGGCGGTAGAATCCACCCTGCGACGGGAGAAACAGCGAATGTAAGATGCTGTCAACGAATGGTTGCAGATTCGCGAAAGCAACGTCGTGGACACATGACGTGAGCAGACCTAAAGAAGTGGAGTCAGCAACCATGCCATGATTTTGTGCGACCATCACCTTTCCATAGTGACAGCCATCCTTCACCGTGAAAGCCAATGAGACGTTGAACCATGCCCCACGAAGTGCTAGCGCTGCCAACTGGAATAATATACTCTGGGCGCATCCCGTCTTCCATAACGGAGGTCCTAATCATATACCCCCTGTCGTCTACGAGTTTTGGAGCTGGATAGCGTGTCGGAACAGCACCAGGTTCAACAAAGTATGACTCCTCTTCGTTTGTTGCTTCGCTCAGCTACGGGACGCATCAGCTGATTAGGCGTCGGAACAGTATTCGACCCACTGTCTCGGTCTCTTCCTGTGCTTCCTCCTCAGGTTCTTGGGTGAAAGCATCCTTCGGGACCCATTGGATCTGGAGAAGTAACTTTCCAACTTCCAATGGCATTGCCATAGCCGTACTGCAGTACTGTAGCAAGGCTGAGGCGGCCAATGAGCGGAAGAGAAGGGAAGCGTCGAGCGATGAAGGCTCCCCAGCATTCAAGGAGGGATATATGTCGAATATGGAGCTTGGAGCAGGGCGGGTGGTCCATTGATAAGATGTGGAGGTGTTGGTGGCGGCTTGCTTCGGGATAGCTGACGAAGGCGGTGGGATGAATGTCCATTGAGTCGACGGAGGGTTATATAGATCACGAAGTGACGGATTTGAGGTCATCACAATACGAGGGTAGTGTCGGTCAGGTTTCCTTCTTCACAATGGCAGCTGATAGAGGGGCAGATTCTCGGAATGACAGATGTTGGATTACAGTACGAGTTGTCGGTGCTCCACGTGACTTGACTCCTGGGTTCTCTGGTCAAGTACTTATGTAACTAAGCGGCCACAATGTGTGGACACCTGGCTGATCTCTTTTTTCCCGGAGAGCATGCTCCACTAGTTATCCAGTGTCTCCGACCTTTGGAAACATACCCACACCTCTTCTTACCTGTTAGCGCCCGTCGTCAGGGGTCGCCCAACGAGCTGACGTGACAAATATAAATGGATTTAAAAAGAAAGACCTGCCCGCTGCAAGGTTCGAACTTGCGACCTCAGGATTGCGTGACTGCAAAGCCACTCATATTCGTGATATGAGACCTGCGCTCTAACCAGCTGAGCCAAGCGGGCCATGTGACACATGTATCGTTACTGGGCGGCATGGATGCATTGTACCGTGGGAATGCAAGCAGTAATTGATTTCTCGTTCTGCTTGACTTTCAAGACTCGCCACTTGGTACTGCTGTCGCCGGCGTCCACACCACGCAAGCAAACCCTTTCCCCTCCATGCCCAACGCTCACAAAAGGGAGCCATCTGATCCCCTCCTCCCGACCAGGCAACCGAAACATCCACGCGTTGAACAAAGCACTCAGGACACTCCTGGTGGGCTCACTGCACACTCCAGCCTGACCGTTCGTTGGACCCAGCTAGCACGCGAGGTCGTCGAACTCGCCTCAGAGACAATAAAGGCATTGGGATCGCGCGAATCTTCCTCAACCGGCTTGCCGAACCATCTACCGCGGTTGCGACGTTCACTCCCTCCTTCGGCTCGCTCTCGTTCTCGCTCGGTGTATACATCCCCCGCCTCCCACTCTATGGTTCCTCGTCTTCCTCTGGTGTCAAACAAATTCTATCCTCACGAGCATCAGGTTCGAACGGAGCAGGCTAAGCTTCCATCCCGTCCCTTGTCTGACCAACATTCCATGCGAACCTTCCTCAATCCCGTTCATGGTTCTGGAAACTCACTACAGCCAACATGCGCGAGTGGGCTCAGATCTATCTCTCATTCAACTCCCCTGCCTTGCCATCAGACAGGGGATGTTCTTCTGGCCGATTCCGTGCAAAAGTGTCGAAGGGCAGAAGAGATGAGTAACATTGTAAACCAAAGAAAAAGTAAAGAGCACATCTATGCTCGAAAGGTGTGCTTGTCATATTTGCAGGACGATCCCACTCCAGGCTAACCAGTCACTCTGGCGCGACGTAGCACAAGGCGAGAGTGAAAGAGGACAGAATGAAAGACAGAGAGGCCGTGATGAAGGAACTCTTCGACCTTAAGCGAGCAAGCGGTACCGCACATACTTCGCGTCTTGTATCTGTCTCACCCTCAAATTTACCAGGATTTAGGTCGAATTACGAGGACTTCAAGTGTAAAGTCTAGGTTTCCTCGACATCCTCGCCGTTAATTTATTTGTGCTAGCATACATAGATTACCAAGCCCGACTCCAGCATCTCGACGATCGGGACGCCCGATCACGTACGTATCACAAATACTTGTAGCATTATTTCACGTTCATGCCTCGTTCCAGCCTCGGCGTCTCTGACAGACCTCCGCCTGAGGGAAGATATACCCAGTTTATCGCATCGCCATTCGTTCTCCGACGTGCGTTGTGTGAGTATATCCGATAGTTTTTATTCTTATCAAGCTTTTAGTGCGCAGACATACCTTTTTTGGAAAACGCGAAGAAGAAGTTGCTGCGTACACTGGCAAGGTTCGTCGCGGGGACTACAGACGGTGAAATGTTTTTACTTTGATCTTATCACTAGTCCGCCGACGAAGCCCTTTTCGACCTACGAATGGCTGCGCCAAGAGGCCCGCAAGAAGGATGAGAAGATAGAACGGCGTTTCCGCCCTTCTCTTCCCAAGTCACTGCCTCCGGAGATGGAGAGACAAGTCGATGTCTTCTTGGCCAAGAGAGGGGTCATCTCAAAGATAGCGCGAGAACAGGTTTACGACAAGGACCTCACGCGTCTATTGCCATCCCAATGGCTAAATGATGAACTCATTAATTTTTATGGTGCAATGATGCTCGAGCGCTCAGAGGCCTGTAAACAAAACTCAGGAGCAAATGGAAGAAAGAAATCCCTGAACGTGCATTACTTCAGTACCTTCTTCTGGTCCAAGTTACAAGGCGAGGGTTATGAGCGGGCAAGGCTCGCAAAATGGACCAAGAAGGTGTGACTGCTGCTTTTCAATCTTCCATCTGGCTTCTTCACATTTGCTTAGTTAGATATCTTTTCAAAAGACATCATCCTTATCCCCATCAACCATAATAACTCTCATTGGGCTGGTGCTGCTGTTAATTTTCGTCGCAAACGGATAGAGTCATACGACAGCATGAACCTCGATTGCCAACACGTATTCAAGGTCGGACACCCTGTTTTCTATTCGGAATCTCCCAATTAAAGCCCACTGACAGAGTCTTCGACACTACCTTGACCTCGAGCACCAAAACAAGATGAAGAAGCCATTTGATTTTACCGGTTGGGTGGACTATGGCCCAGATGTTAGCATTCTCGTGCGCGCAGAGATAAGCGAGCTCATATGTCTCCTTCACAGGATACCCCACAACAGGAGAATGGCTATGACTGCGGCGTCTTTACTTGCCAATTCTTGGAGACATTGTCTCGAGGAGAGGAGACATTTGATTTCTCGCAGAGGGATATGGCTTACCTTCGGAGACGAATGATTTGGGAGATTGGTCATGCCAAGTTTCTTGATGTGCCATAGCATTATTGTCACTTCGTCCGCCCGTCGTGGAGTCCGCTAAGATTTATCTGTGATATTCAAAGCATTATTTTTTTCAGTTATGATAGTGGTATTGAATGACGATACAATGTTCATCGGAATACAACCAACCCAAAGGTCGAACATTCATCATGGCGTGAGTGTTTGTGTCCTCATCTTCGATACCACCACACGATGATGAAGAACCAAAAGACGAAAACTAGGAAGATGATGTGCCACAACCATCGACAGCCCTGCCGTTCTGCCATGTTGTTCATTCGACGGAAAGTCCCTGCGAGGATACCTGACGTCTCCGCAAACGCATCATTCTAGCGGCAAAAACGAATAGCATTTTAACCGGAGGACTGAGAAGACAGAAAATATACCAGCGCACCATCTGACTGAGCTGAACAGTAGACTCCCGGACTTCATTTCCAATACCAATCGTTATCTTGTGGCAGGTAAACTAGATGAGGACCGACCGAAGGGACACTACCAAGCGAGACCACGTACGTCTTTCAATAACTTGACTCTGGCGGACAAACCTTCAAGCTGTTCGTCGTTCTGACCCTCCAAGTCGTCGGCATAGCGGTGCCCTGACGGTGTTCGGGGTGGAAGTTCAAATGGAGACGAACGCCCCGAGGCAGGTGGTGTCAGGCCGCCAAGCAGAGCGGAGCGATCACGTAGCGAACTGGGTGCATGGAAACTTTGGGGATTTTAGTTGAATGTAGTCACCCTGCAGGGCGATGTTTTCGAGGGCCCTCACCGTTGGGACATTGCGAGCAGATGCGAGACCACCTATACGACTCAAGTGATGAATGGGCAAACGACAGCTGTTGCTGGGCCACTTTGCTTCCGCGGATTACTGTGACTCGTAAAACTGGAGCACAGTTCTCGTATACAACCAATTGAACAACTTCAAAGGAATAGCACGCAGATATTGAATCCAGCCACATATCAAGCGTGCTTGTATATAATACGTATAGGTATAAGTCAAGAAAAATGAAGCCGCAGAGGTCGCAGAGACTGGCCGCAACCTAGACATGCGAGAGAAACTCGACGCAAGAGTCGCAGTAATGCAGGTAAACGTCCCTGTGTCGAAAGATGACAAACGGCGCGAAATAGTACCAGTCCATTGATTCGACAAAGTGCACCTTCAGTCGATACTCATCCGGTTGGGATTCATGCTCATAGGCCCGCCATGGACCTGTTTAGATCCATTTCCGTGGGCATGCGCCTTGTTTCTTGTGACTTGCAAGCAGGTGGTTAGTCGTCTGAAACATGAAAATTATAGCCGCCTCTTACTTGAGTCTTTGAGTCCCCTGCCGAAGTTCCGCATCACAATTACCGTAAAAATAATGGTTACGAGCAGGAGAAAAATCGCAATCGCAGCTATTTGGGTGTATTTAGCGCGGACCATCCGGATGACAGGAATCAAGACTAAACTCACAGAAAGTGGTAAGCGAATGCCATACTTGAGCGTAGTCGGAATTGCGATACTTGAGAAGTTTGCATGTCTATCGACAGGTGAACACGGGGGAAAGGAAAGAAGAAGAAAAAAGAGAGGCAGCTTACTTTGTAGATGAAGTACACCAATGCCCCTATGCACCCTGACAAGAACGTCGCCATCATCCACTTGTTCTCGTGGCGTGCTGCGAGGTGACCCTCGATAATAAGAACAACGGATAAAGGCAGAGCAGCCCAAGTAACATAGTATTCCCAGTCGGTGTTCGAGAGGACTAGCCAGAGGAACTGGACGCAGAAACCAACCCAGAAGAAGAGATCGAACTTGACGAGACAATGGAAAATTTGGTAGCTAGCATACATTTTCTTGATGCGACGGTCGGCACCAAGGAATTTGTATACCTTCCACCCGAACTCGTTGTAGATCTTCCAGCCAAGGGCAACGTAAGCTACCTCCGCGGCGGAAATAACCACCGGAATGATGTTCGTGAGGACATTGACTGGTAGGTGGAGAATGCCGTCTGAGGTTGTCGTCGAGTTTTGGATTTCTCCAATCTGGATGATAGCGTAGATGAGGAAAAGAAGATTGAACAATCTATAACCAAATATTAGAACAAGTGTGGCAATCCTTTGAGGTCAACTGACATGAGACAGATGAATTGCAGGGTGTTTTGAGCGTACACTGCATCCACGGCGAGAGCGAGTTGAAAGATACTGTACCGAATGTCAAAACACGAACGGGAGACGGATGGGGATGCATACTGTGCGAGCGCGAATACGCTGAGGTATACAGGCATTTTGTTACTTCCAGAATCCTGCAGCCGAACGAGAAGATCACCCTCAATGGCGAGATCTATCGTCGTCTCGACGAGGACAGTTATCACGAAGAGCCGACATGCCCAGGAGTCGGGGAGGATCTTTGAGGGACGATGAGAAGAAGGCTTATTGGCAAGAAAGTGAACGGCCACTCACGCGCTGCCACCATTTCCTGGGATCGATCAGCTTTTCTCGTTTGGATGTTGGTGGATAGCCCTGAGGGGGCCCTGGAGGGTCTTCTGCCATTTCGTGAGGCTTGCCACTGGGACACGGGGATTTGCAGTCCAGAGAGTAGGATGGGCCGCGGGACTCCGAGTCACCGAGGGGGGTGGTTTGAACTTTGAAGGTCTGATGGCGAGATATCCTCGAGTAAGGCTCTGCATATTGGTCGATAAGGTCGTCATATGAAGACTTGGAGTCGTCCGCGGGCGGGTGGTTGTGAGGGTCGGTTGTGAGGTAGTCTGTGGAGCGGTCACCGAGACTCGTGAGGGGGTGAGCCATCTGGGGAGGAACAAGGAGTGTGAGGGAAAGAATCGTCCTGCGAGCGTGTAAGGAGCGGAATGTATCAACGTCGAGCTCAGAGTCTGTCAAGAGCGTCTGATGATTATGTCGGTAGGAACCGCCAAATATCAATTATGTAAATTATTCCAGCTAAGTTACTGCGTTGGTTAGCACTTCCAACAACTCTACAGGCATCCACACGGCTACGGTACATCTTAATGTCATTCTGAAGTGTCTGAGAGTGTATCCACGGAGAGACGAGCAAAGGCAGTCATCGCTGACCTGCCGAGGCGAGTCGCACCGCAGTTGAACCTGAAACCTCGTGAAGCTGCCGAGAACGTGCCGAGCGGCGACTGGTTGAAGCCTTTAGCCCGTAGCACATTCGTGACTTCGCCCAGAGGTCAGCAAATACATCACACCCTGCACACTGTACTAGTACGGTAACCACATCATGATACATCCGTATCCGTCGAAGATCCCGTTTCTTCTCCTTCGACATCTACCCATCATGTCAGCCTCACTCACTCACCCACATTCGGTCCACGTACCAATCAGATAGTCCGGCTCGATTCGCACCGGCGCCGGTGGCCGAGGGGGACTCGGACGTTTCTGCTGTGTCGCCAGTGCAGCTGCACCCCTGCCCATCCCCGTCTTGCTGCCTTTTGGGCGTCCGCGTTTCGGCGGTCCTGTCCCAGCAGGACTCTTGGCTTGGATTGCAGACGAGACAGAACCACCGACGGGTGTACCAACCGAGGATTGAGAACCAGGGGTGGAAGATCGCTCTCTATCCAAAAACGAGGCAATCGACGACGATCGTAGCTTGGAGGGGACCTTGGACTGGGAAGTGGGAACCTGCAGAGACCACAACATAGAGACGGCTAAATGACCCAGAATTGGAGAGAGGCGAACCTGATTCACCGGTCCGTCAAACCCCGTCTTCAGTCGAGAAACGGGGGACCCTAAATCATATCAGGATTTGCTTGCGAGCACACCAATGCGGCGACATACCGGTTGTCTTCTGTTTCTTTGAATTCTTGACGGGGGATATTTGTGGCGAACCCGGCTACTTTCGTATGCGTATGGTAGACTCATGGGAAGAGCATACAGAGACCCACCCTTTTACGCTTGATACTGAAATCCGCTTCATCTATAGCATGATAAGACGATACATCTGGCTCCTGAAGAGTGACAGATACCAGCAATTTTACCCTTGGATTTTACTTTTACTTTACCATTGGAGTTATCATCCGAGACGTTGCCATTTTCCGAGCCAAGATATGGCGATGCTGACCGCCCAGAGTCAATCGGGATCCTGGAAACGGTCGGTCGCCAACACAATATAATCTCATTGATGTCATACTTTGTTTTGATATTTGTAGCGCGTGCTGTCCCGCGTCGTACACCAGTTCCTATACCCATACATGAACTGAGATGAGGCGCATATCTATTTGACGCGATCTTGGGACGGAAATAGGTATTGTGACAAGAGGACAATGCAATGGAGACTTAACACACCTGACGTTTACACACCGTGCACTCAAAAAGTATGTTGCCGTCCTTGACAGTTGTCGGTGTACTCGTGCCAGTACTTGGGAGAGTTTTTCCCGTTGACGACGATGTCTCGATACCCCCTGCGTCTTGCAATTGCGGTAACGCGTGAACTATACGATTTGGGTCCAAGATTGGTAGTTCATCAACGACAAGCAGTATACCCCACCTGCACAACAGCTGGGGGGTATGAAGAATCGGCTGTCATGTAATAGTAAAATAAGCTCACTGTGTACGGCATATCTGACAGGGCGCCCGACTCCGCGCGATTTCGTGGTGGCCTTGGAGGGCAGCATCCATCACAAGGTCATCGAGCATGGCCGAGAAGAGTCTCGCCGCCTGGAGGCGGTCAACACTACAATCACTGTGAAATTGGAAAACTTACGAGACCCGTAATAACATCGTCTCTTTCTGACCTGGACATGGCTTGTGTATGTCCTGGTTGTGTCCTTGGGGAAGGTTGGGCGGCACTGTCCTCGACTCACTCCAGCCGGCTGCAGCGCATAGCGCGAGGCACGTGACCCCCTCGCGTGACGCGGCTCCCAAGGCCCACCCATCACGGCATGAGCCAGGTTATTTCGACAAGCTGTGCAAGGATACATAATTGGATTTACATCGAGTAGATAGCAACACCCGCTCAAATGTTATAAATATTCACCGCTGCGCCATTCGCCAAAGTTTGAACAGTGGATGGTATAAACCCCTCCCTCATCTTCTCATCCTTCAGCTCACGGATCAGTTGCAGAAGGGCGTCAATGGCCTCGCTCGACGTTTGAATGTGTACCACAAGCCGTAGGCGGTACAGTGTAATAGGATCCGGAAGAGCAGCAGCACGCTTGAATAACTCCCCATATTCAACGCCGATAGTAGAAGGGTCGAAGAGTATCTGCACGAAATCCGTAAACGAGACTCGCAGTAAGAGAAGATATATTTACTATGCACGTTTCCGCTGGGGATAATATCGCGACGCCCAGCTCCTCCAGCCCCTGTTGAAGGCGTCTGGCCAGTGCGTGCACGCGGGGTAATTGCGGAAAATTATGGCTAAGCGCGTAAGCTGCGGAAGCCGCGAGAATTCCGGTTTGTCGCATTCCCCCTCCAAAGGCTTTGCGGAACCAGCGAGCTTTGTTAATGAACACCTTTGACCCAACGAGACAGGAGCCGACCGGGGCCCCAAGACCTTTACTGAAGCAAAGGTTAACGGAGTCAAAGGGAGCACAAAGCTCCGACAATGACATCTTTGTCTCAACAGGCACATGCCAGAGACGAGCACCGTCGAGATGCATCAAAATGTTGTTCTCTCGGGCGAACCTTGATATTTCGATTATGTCAGTTTGGGGGAAGATCGTCCCGTTCAAAGTATTTTCCAGACAGATGAGACGGGTTGGTGCGCTGGTCGACAATAAATCGGCGGACATCTGGACAGAGGAGGTACCTACAGGTGGATATCAGACTCCAACACGGCCATGGCCTTTACGTCTCCCAAAGTTAGGTGGTGGCCTTTCAAGCGGTCGGTATAACACCAAGCTCAGATCAAATAGAAACAGACCGTTTGAGGGCGTGACGGGTATCGTATAAGCTCCCGAGTGCATTGCAGCACCTCCTGCTTCATGTCTACAATATATTCGCGTAATCAGCACAGTTTGAGGGTGTAAGAACACCGTGGCATACAGGCTGATATGACTTCGAACGTCAGTGAGAATTGAAAATGGCGGCTGATGTAGATGCGTTCGTATTGCCAATTGGTTGCTAAAAGTCCCGCTGGACACAAAGAGTGCGGCTTCCTTTCCGGTGAGTTGAGCCATGTGGCTCTCGAAGGTGGAGGTGCAAGGTTCATGGAACACGTCATCCCCAGTCGACGCTCGTACAGCGTACTCGTACATCGCCTTGGTCGGTACTGGATGTGCAGCTGCTTAAGCACAGGTTCCCGTGCTCCCGACTCTTCCCTACCTGTGATTGTATCGCCTTATCGCGATAGGAGAGGGTACAAGAAGGACATGAGAGAAACTCACTAGCAAAACTCCTGGACACTTTTTTGGACATTTTTTCATTATCTGCCTCCTGAGTGGGGGCTAGGATGTCCACCTTGACCTGCTTGATGATCGCTTGAAGCTTTGGATCCATCGCAGTTGGGGGGAAACAGCGAATTGTCCGTCTGTGGGAAACAGGACGCAACGAATTGTCGGCAATTCTAGGCGCAGCCAATCCTCGCACCAGTACAGCCGAGTTCCTCATAATGCGCATCGATGTTGTCGGGCAGTAGATATGCATGTGACCTACCAGTGCAAGCCAATTGGAAAGGCTGGAGTAGCTATCCAACGGCTATACAATTGTCCTTTGGCATGTTTTGGCGGTTTTGGTGATCAGTACATTTTTGGTAGGCTTCGTCAACTTTATCTTATCAATATTACGTAATATGGGTCAGGTGGCCTGGCGGAATCAGTGAGGCTCCCTAAGCTTGGCCAGCTACCCTTTGCTCTTCTTCCTTTCCGATGGGTAACGTGCGTAGAATCAAAGACATCCTGCTGTCGGGGACTCACATGCGACCAATCGGTGATAGGGTGCCAAGGCCGCACAGAAGCGTGAACGAAATGCTGGCAAGCATGCAGACAAGGGTCCGACCAGTCGCACCAAGGTCAACGAAGCTGCCAAAAACATCATCTGCTCAATCTGCCGACAGAGTTTTGTGCGCCCAGTCACACAAACTTGCTACTCGATCCACTGATAGAATCGTCGTAGTTGTTAACGACACGGGCTCCGGCGTGAGTTTCACAATAAGTGAGTTGTGGCTGATGTAATTTACATGCATTGCAGATTGGAAGAGCATGCCCAGAACAAGCACTCTAAGACACTAGCTGAGTGCTTTCCCAGCTTCGCAAAGTAGTGTTGAAGGGCGTATCCCGTGTTGGTATGCATGGTCTAGTGTGAATTGAGAGGGGGTCACCAGCGAGCATGCGTCTATCCGAACCTGATTGAATGTAAGAGTATGGCAGATCTGTCCAACATGCCACAGCCATGCACTCCCAGGATGGTTCTCATAGCCCAAAGGAGGTGGCACCAGTTGCCTGGGCATTGGCTCCTACGCTCTGCATTTTTTCGCCAACTTTTTTGTTGACCTCGAAAAACTTTGCAACACATCGATCTATGCAGACACTCTCCCCTTTGTTGAGGTCGCCTTCAGCATAGCGTGGACTGATGCACTTTCCATGACATGACCTATACGATGCTAAGTGGGAGCGCGTACGTATCAGTTGACTGAACCCACGCGACAATGCGGTTGAAGACGTCTGAGACCATGTCGATCCTAGAAAGCGTCAATGGACGGCGGCGACGAAGGGAAGGAGCTTACTCGTTTATGGCCATCTCTATGCGTTCACTGTTTACGCCTCCCGAAGGCGCAGGGGGGGTACGACCGAACATCGACATTTAGGCTGAGCTTGAGTTTGTCGCCGTCGGGCGAAAGTACATACATATGGCCACGTGACCCTAGGCGACATATCCCCAAAAGGTAGGCAACAAAAAGAGTCGGGATGGATTTGCTCAGTGGGAGACAGAAAGCCATGTCAGAGAGGTCCCCTCCCCTTGCACTGCACCGATGCAGGTTCGTCGACGCTTCCCCTTCCCCGATAACTGCCCTCGCACTTCCCCCTCCATCGCTGCCCTCCCTCACAACTAAGGCAGCAGGTAAACAGCGTGAGCTCAATCGTGATCGCGGTCAAACATTCGGCACTCTTGTCGTCGGCCACGCGAATGGAAACATAGACTTGCTTGAGTGGACTGGAGAAATCGGCGAGTCACGAGCCTCACAGGCTTGGCACCGTCGCAAGGTTGGTTTGCCCACTCCATCTCGGTCCGTACTCAAATTGATCGACTGTAGACTCTCCCTGGACCCCACCCATCAAAAGTCGACAACCTAGCACTAACCATAAGATATCCAGATATATTCCCCTCGGATACGGTCCCGTCCCCCTCGGATCTTCGCCTATTTAGCGCAGGTGGGGGGAGTGAACTCTTGGAGTGGGACATGGCAAAAAATACTGTAAGGGTATGTTACTCTTGTATCGGATAACTGTCGGGCTCGACTCAAGTGATTGTAGAGGACAATCAGCTCTCAAGGGGGCTCCATATGGAGCATGGCAGCGAACTCGGCATCAACGCTACTGGCATTGGGCTGTGAAGATGGTTGCGTTCGACTGCTGTCTCTCTCGGCCGACACACTTCAGCACTTCCGCCGTTTCGATCACGTGAAATCCCGTATCCTCAGCATTGCATGGGGCCCTCCAGCACTCCGGCAGCCAAAATCAGCAGTGAACGGCTCTGTAAACCAACGCGATGATCGGAACGAGAGTGAAGATGATAGTGAAGACGAAGACGAAGAGCATGAGTGGATTGATTCGTGGCTCGTGACTGGCGGGTCGGATAGCAGCTTGCGGAAATGGGACATTAGCACTGGGCGTCCAACGGACCGCATGGGGACCGACAAAATAAAAGGAGATAGAACACTTGTCTGGTCGGTCGGAGTACTTGCGTGAGAGCCCTCTCGTTTGTTCTGCAATTTGCACGATCTAAAAATTTGGCAGCGATGGAACGATTATATCTGGTGATTCGCTGGGTACTGTCAAATTTTGGGACCCGACGACATGCACTCAAACTCATAGTTTCACTGCGCACGGTGCAGACGTGCTCTGTCTCACGATTGGGTCAGACGGGACAACTGTCTTCACATCAGGTGTTGACCAGAAAGTAGTCCAATTTACCTATGTTTCGTCAGCACCAGGTTCCTCGCCGTCGACATTGAGCGCCCCCGCTCGATGGATTCAATCAGTCTCGCGACGAATGCACTCGCACGATGTGCGTTCGCTGGCAATGTGGCCACCTTATAGCCCGCTCCCACCTATTTACCGACGGAAACCTGCCCCTGGTGCTCCGATTGTGGCGCCTGTTCTCATATCCGGCGGCCTCGACATGTCTGTGGTCCTAACGCCATGTCTACCTACAAGCACGACAACGTCCACTGTTGCGGCACGTGTCATTAACCCGCTAGCAACGAGTGTCGCAAGCACGTTTGAGGATTCATACTATCGACGGATTCCGTATTTCTCTACTGTTTCCATATCCAGGGGCGCAAGGCTTGTGTCGTACATGCACGAGACTGGGTTGCATATCTGGCGGGTGCTTGACATTCCGAGTACAGCAATGGTGATCGACGGCAAGGATGATTCCACAGACCCCGAGTTAAGGGTGGGCTGGGACAGTATGCTCGAGATGGAACTCGATGTACGAACGAACCTCGTGGCCAGTGCTCTTTCGGACGACGGGCGGTGGCTTGTTGTCTCGGATTTATATGAAACGAAGCTCTTCGAGCTATGTAGGACAGTGAGTCTACATTTAATGCCAGAGTGCTCAAGTTCCGATGCCTTCATCAGCCTGCAGGAGAGATGAAACCAAGGCGGGTTCGCTCATTAACCACTGTGCTCGAGGCGCACATCATGACTTCGGGCTCAAAAGGACCCCGTTCCACTGGTGGGAGCTACTTGGTCTTTACACCTGATTCAAGCAAGATGGTCTTGGCCTCAGTATCGATATCTGCCATTCTCGTAATTGACCTGAGCACCGAAGAGCCGGCCGTGTTGAGACGATTCGATCAGCATAGAAAACCAATCTCTCTCAGCGGTGGTCGGCTAGTTCGTGGATTGAGTAGGAGTCAGGTGCAGGAGGCAAACGAAGATGATGGCGAGCTGTTTCAGCCAGATGGTCCACCATCTGTGCTACGCATGGCTGTCAGCCCTGATGGACAATGGCTTGCGACTTCGGATGAGCTCTGTCGGACGTTCGTGTTCAACCTTGATTCGATCCAGGCATGTGGGGTTTTGTGCTATTAAGTGTGTCCACTGATCTGCGTCCGTAGTTCCATGGGGCTTTACCCTCGTTACCACACCCACCAAACGTGTTGACCTTCACCCCGGGGAGGCCACAGATTCTTATGATCGTCCTCCCGAACAACACTATACATGTGTTTGATGTTGAACGCAGTGAAGTCCCTGTATGGGCTCACGACCTCGGCTCACGTATCCCAAAACAACTGCTTAATACACCTGATCCTGTGCTGGGTGTCATTTTCGACCCGGGCCCGACTTTACGACCATCGACTCTGGAGAACGGCGACCCAGAGACGGTTGCCCATCCTCAAAACAATTTTGGACCACCTTCTATCTCATTCTTTCAACAAGATGCCATCTTCTGGGGCTCTTCCTGGCTATGTAAACTCAAGCTCGACTGGCTAGCAAAACATACGGGGCCACGAAAACGTCGCAAGTCTGAGGTGAGGCATCCCATACAAGAATATCAGAGCGGCCCAACTCTCGCTCCACGTCCCGACATTCAAAATAGCGCACATGAGGCGCGAAATTTGCGGATGATCACGCACTATCGTCCGGTTCTCGCGTTAGATTTTGTAGGCCCAGGAGAGATGGTTCTCGTGGAGAGACCCCTGGTGGATGTGCTGTCGAAACTTCCACCTGCTTTCTTCAAACCCAAGTACGGGCAGACATAATGGGAAAGAAGGTCCATGTATGTCCCTTGGCAATAGGAATGCATGTATCGGTATCGGCGTCCTGCTTTGGAAAACCCAGCAAGTGACAATAAAAAGTAGATGAAAACGCTCCTGAGGGTACATGCAAAGGAGAGGGGCCGAAAAATTGAGTCGCACTGGCGAAAAAGGAGGTATCTAGATTGGTACGTCGAAAGAAGAACCCAACGAGTCTAGACACGCAGTGCAATATTCACCGCATTGCGGCCTCTATCTTGATTTTTATCTTCTCTAGGAAGGAAGAGCCTCAGATATATATTATGGTGATCGACTAAAGACATACTTGGCATTGAGAATGGAGAGGTAGAGCGTCCAGAAAATACCACATGCAGACTGAAATGGTATTCTGTATGCTAGAGGCATAAATCGAAAATTTATTAACTGTAGGGATGTGAGATTCAATGTGACGAGATACGCGAAAAGCATACCTGTGCCAATGGCCAGACTTTCCAATTGGTTAGTAAGGCGGTGGTGTATATATCAGTATA
Organism: Pulveroboletus ravenelii; assembly: GCA_038090235.1. NCBI lineage: Eukaryota > Fungi > Basidiomycota > Agaricomycetes > Boletales > Boletaceae > Pulveroboletus > Pulveroboletus ravenelii. The sequence continues at coordinate 35,083 of JBBPMH010000048.1, forward strand.
TTTGTTCCGGATTTGACCGTTGGTTCGGCCCTCCATGATACCGATGGACCCTATAAATATTGCGAGCTGTGGAGTCTTGAGTTGGAAACCGAAATAGTAAAAGGAGCGGAACATACGCCTAGCGGAGCCCTGGACCAGTGATGATCAGATAACGAGGGGGGAGGGCTCACAATGAACTCACATGATGAACTGATCTGCAACGACCCTCTTTGACAAGGCCCTGAAGCTGACCCTGTGGGCGCGCCGCCTACGAAGAGGAAACCTGCGTTCAAGAAAAAGGTTCCACCTGCCTAGTAGGGGACCTCGGAAGGGGCAGGTTCAAGGTTTACTCCAGAAGAGGAAGGCGGGATACGTACTCATGCCGACACCGAAACAAAAGAAACGGAGAGTGCGCAAGGAGTCCCAGCCTGGCCGGTGGTGGTGATCTAGGACCCACTGGAACGAAGACAGGGGTGAGCGACGAAAATAACAGTAACGCAGGCTGGGAACTGGGCGCACCGCCTTCTGAGAAAATTGGGCGACGATGTCGCCAAAGGCATTGAGTGTGCCACCTGTGAGAGCGAGAGTACGATTTGGGTGGGTATGAAAGAAATATTGGTATGTCCTGGCGAGGCTGATGGTAGCTGCCATGTAGGATGGGTCAAACCTTGTCGACATCCGATGCTAATAGTAATCAAATATTCCTAATAGTAATTCTGCCAGAAATCAATCCACGTGACCAGCGCGCCAGCTTCATAAACTGGTCGTATCGAAACCGTTCTATCGCCCAACACCATGCGTTTCTACTCCACCCTCATCCTCGCATCCGCACTCGTGGCAGCTGTCTGTGCCATCCCCGTTGACGAGATAACCGCGCGCAACGGTATTGCCTCCGGATCTTCAGGTGTGGGCGGCCAAGCAGACGGGGGTTCGGTATCCTCTTCGGGGGGCAGTTGCACTGGCCCAGCCGCAAACTGCGTCATTGCTAACCCTTCGGACATAACGCTAGCCAAGATAGATTCCGGTAAGCATGCGGAGTCATGTTGTTGCACGTCAGCTGACACCCATTGCAGAGAATGCAGGCAATGGGGGCAATGCTCTCTCTGGGGCATCTAGTGGAGCTGCGCCGCTCAACTTCATCGGGAGCACTAGCTCCACTCATAGGGTTCCAGTAGGCAGCAGCTCCTCGGGCGCCGGTGGCGAGGCGCCCGGAGGCTCAGTAGCCAACAACCATCCTGCATTCGTCGAACTAGGCTCAGGTGCATACGTTCTCCACGCGCGTCTAATCAGACTGACGCCAGTCCACTAGACAACGCCGGGCAGGGCGGGGCCGCGTCCAGTGGAAACAGCTCTGGTCTTGTTAGTTAGTCGGCAGCGCCAGAAAAAAGAGGAACGAGATCCTCACATCCTAGACCTACTTTTCAGATATCATGCACATAGACTACTCACACACCTGTTGTAAGGAATTGTATTCGGTGGTACACCTAAGAAGTACATGTATCTCCTGACAATCACAACAGCTTGAGGCGGCCAGTGACTTGGTTTACAAGTTCCACTGGTGCTGCAGGGCTATCCATCAGGACACAAGTATGCTCGCAAAGAGGGCCAGAATTACCAGGACCAATTCCGAGTACTGTACGTGTTCCTGCCGCGATCTGCGTTCGCCCCCTAGAAGAGCCCACATCAGCGGACGAATACCACAGCCAAAGCCAGCATACGCGTCAAGTATCGACCGAGCACACAGATTAAGACTCTTTGCGATCGCTTCTAGTTCTAAGAGCTCTTCCTCAGAGGATCCTCTCAGAGCGATTTTAGCTTGTCTGCTCGAATTTGTTTTCAAAAAAGCCAGCAAGTCGACCAAACATACCCCGTTCGTTCCCAGTGTTGCACGAGCTAGATGTGTCTTGAAGCGTGACAGACTAGCTCACATTGATAGACTTACCTTCGGGTTTGTTTTCATGAGCGCCTTGTAGCATGCCAGGGTCGCGTGACTGGAAACATATTTCCAGTAATCGACCTCCCAACCAAGATACTCGACATACCCACATCTGAATGATTCAGAACTACGTCAGTATATAAGAAACGGTCACATACTGCGCCGCAATCTTTCCTTGAGTCATATTTAAATCTGTGCGCACAACTAGCACCTGAACATTTGATGTATCTCGTCATGAGAGACATTTGCGACCGAAAACTGACCGATACTTACAAGCTTGCACTGCTCCATCGTTCGTGGCTTCACGGAAGAAAGATCGCCGTCGGCTAAGTTATCGTCTTCATGATCACTCTCTTCTTCGGGATCGAGCCCTGCCTTGGTCTTGGGTGGTGGGTAGGCGGGGGGCACGTTGCTCGCGCCGAAACGTGCCCCAAGATAAAATCCCAGTCCTAGAGCGAAAAAAACTGAAAAGAACACTTTCATGTCGCGAGCTATAAGGTGGGATGCATGCACTGTATGCATATAGAAGGCACTCACTGGAGTGGACCATGGAGGGTAGAACACGGAGATTGCCGACACCTACTCAATAGGGACATTGAGTGCACTGCTGGTTTTTGACGGCTTCAATGACGGAAGAAACAGTTGTTGCACCTTCAGCAGTTCCTCAGGAAGATGTCGGTGATCAAGAACCATTCTCCTCACTCGAGCTCTCAGAGCAGACGGACAAAGCTCTCGCAGACATGGGATTCAAGACCATGACACCCGTACAAGCGAAGGCCATTCCCCCACTTTTAGCCGGAAAAGACGTCCTTGGTGCCGCACGGACTGGGTCGGGAAAGACACTCGCGTTCTTGATTCCCGCTGTTGAACTGCTGCATCGGATGAAATTCAAGCCAAGGAATGGTTGAGTATCCGCTCTCGACCTGTATGAGCGTTCTATCCTGATCGGATGTCCTACTCTACTCACAGGCACTGGTATCATTATCGTCTCCCCCACGCGAGAGCTCGCACTGCAAATATTTGGTGTCGCAAAGGACCTGATGGTCCATCACTCACAGACATTTGGTATTGTCATCGGTGGTGCAAATCGGAGGGCAGAGGCAGAAAAGCTTGAGAAGGGCGTCAGTCTACTCGTAGCAACACCAGGTCGGCTACTCGATCATCTTGAGGTAAGTAAGAGCCGTGAGGGTGGATCCACTAGCGAGTACTCATAACAACAGAATACCAAAGGGTTTGTTTTTCGCAACCTCAAGGCACTCGTCATCGACGAAGCGGATCGAATATTGGAGATTGGTTTCGAGGAGGAGATGAAGAAAATTATTGCGATTCTTCCACATGGTATTGCGCACCGTGTCTCGACTTATGGCCGGATTAATATTCTTGATAGATGGTCGGCAGTCTATGCTTTTCTCCGCGACACAAACCACAAAAGTCCAAGACCTCGCTCGCATATCACTTCGCCCCGGTCCTCTGCATGTCGACGTAGACAAGGAGGAGGCGACAAGCACCGTATCAACACTGTCGCAAGGCTATGTTGTGTGCCCCTCTGATCGTCGTTTTCTCCTTCTTTTCACCTTTCTCAAAAAGAATTTGAAAAAGAAAATCATTGTCTTCCTTTCTAGCTGTAATTCTGTGAAATATCACGGAGAACTGCTGAACTACATCGATATCCCGGTACTCGATTTGCACGTATGTGTTGTTTGGCACGCACTATGAACTTCTGGTTGACGGGCGGACGGTGTAGGGCAAACAAAAGCAACAGAAGCGTACTAACACGTTCTTCGAGTTCATCAATGCAGAGTCTGGCATCCTCCTCTGTACCGATGTTGCCGCCCGTGGGCTTGATATCCCCCGTGTAGACTGGATTATCCAGTATGATCCCCCTGACGATCCGAGAGACTACATCCACCGTGTGGGACGGACTGCACGAGCTGGGAAAGTCGGGAAGAGTCTACTTTTCCTACTGGAGAGCGAGCTGGGCTTTCTGCGGTACTTGAAGGATGCCAAAGTTCCGCTGAATGAGTATACGTTCCCGGCGGACCGGATTGCGAATGTGCAGACTCAGGTGTGTCGTCAGACCATCACCGACGGACAGATTTTGACGGTACATCAAATCCAGTTGGAAAAATTGTTACAAAGAAACTACTTTCTGCATCAGTCTGCGACGGACGGATTCAGGTCGTATCTTCAGGCATATGCCTCCTACTCGCTCAAGAAAATATTTGACATTAATGCCCTGGACCTCGCCAGGGTCGGAAAGTCATTTGGCTTTTCCATCCCACCGCGGGTGAACGTGAACATTGGCGGGGGGAGTGGGAAGTCGAATGGAGGAAGGAAACGACGAAGGGGCGAAGCTGAGGGGGAGGACACCGAGACAGCAGACGGGGGTTCGTGGCGAGAGCGCGCGGGAAGAGAGAACAAGGAGCGCCGAATCGAAAGGCTGGGAAAGAGAGTGGTTGGCAAGGAGGTCTACCGGAGAGGCAAGGAGCGGGACAAGGCCGGGGTGTCGGGACAGCAGTGGAGTCGGTGACGGGCTCAGTGTTTGTGTACATAACCCATGCGCCGCGTTACGTGTATGCCTGCCCTAAAGTGACCAGCAGGAAAAGGCCCGGTTCAGACACTTTTCACTCATAAGCTGACCCGCGCATCAGCCTCACCGCAAAATTTCTATCTCGTCTATCTCACCCGTCCAATGCACGCAGCAGCATTCACGGCAACGACCCAGGTGATCCCCGTCCCTTGCTCTCCATCGCCCCGCTGACGAGAACTATGTCTGCCTGCCTTTGTATGGGTTGTGGGCACAGCACTATGTATGGGCAGGTGGCCATTTCTTGCTTTTAGTGGCGGCACTGCGATATTTCATTGCCTGCATCACCTTTACGACCGTTTCTGCGTGGTGGTACAAAGGTACGCCGTGCTCCCGCTCGATTGGCCGTATGGGGTCTGACTGATCTGCAGTGAGTTTCTTGGGTGCACTCGTTAGCTATGCGATTGTGTGCTAGTGAGTGGCGCCCGCTCTGCGTGGTAGCAGCGTGGCCTTGTGCTAATAATGTCCGCATGGCCGCAGTAAATCACTTAGGGTGAGATCAGACAGAGTCCCGTCACGTGTCTGGTTTTCACGCCTAATGTTTGCTCTAGAACCAGCGGCTTAATCTGGCGTTTGCGCAAAAAGCAGCTGCGGATGAGGTGAGCCGGCACATCCGCCAAGAGTGCGCGTGCTAAGATGTATGCACAGAATGTCCAATACTTGTTGCTCGCGTTTTTCTGGTGGAGCTCTAGGCCAGTTGCCCGTGAGTGCCGTGTATGCATGTGCGACGAGGGTTGTTGCTGAGCTGTGCCGGGCAGTCGCGCTGATGCCCTACTTTGTGTTTTCACTCTTCCATGCGTTGACATTCATACGCACGGCGCTGATGACCCAGTATCTTCCACCGGGACCCCCTGCCACCGCCGGAGGGCCTCCTCAGCCACACCCCCTCGCGAAGCGGTTGCAGCTCTGGGTGAAAGGTGCGTGGCATGATGGGGCTGTGGCTGATGGCTGATGGCTGTCTGCACACCAGCCAACTACGACTCGGCGATGCGCGTGGTGGCGTTTACGGAGCTGTTGATTTTCTTGCGCGTTGCGTTTGGGGCCGTTCTGTTCCGGAACTCGCTGGTTGCGCCGCTGGTCTATGCGCACTTTATGCGCCAGCGGTACTACCAGTCCCTGTTCACACGCTACGCAGTCTCGTATGTGGACGGAGGGGTGTCGGCTGCGGTGGCGAACCCTGCCGTGCCGCCCGTTGTCGGAACGGTGTGGGGCAAGATGCGGGAGTTTGCGATCAAGTTTGGGGGGAGTGGGGTGATTGAGCCGAGGAGGGAGTAGGGACGGACGCTGCTTTGCTCGCTCAACAAGTCGTTGCCCTGTTCAATTTTTATTTTTTTTAATCTTGTTTTTGACAAACAAGAGCATACAAGGCGGGACTGAAACGAGCCGAGACTGAGACTGTTCGCCATCGCTGGATGTCCCGCATACCCGTCCCGACGCACTCCCCGTCCATCGACCGCCCCGCCTCCCCCGTCCCCCACCGACAGCCATCCTCCATGTCCCACTCACATCCCTCCGACACGAGAAAGAAGCAGTCGAGGCGCGACGAGGTCCGTCTCTCTTCCGTTCCCTCGCCCCGCTCATCTCCCCCCCAGGCAATCCGCAAGAAAATCGAGTCCGAGCTCGCCCGAAAGCGCACCATCTCGACCACCTTCCAGGCCGGCCGCAGCAAACGTCTCGCCAAGCCCGCAGTGACCAAGGGAACTGTCGCCGCCCTCAAGCCCAGCCCCGCCCTCACCGTCCCGGAGAACATCACCATCGCAGAGGCCAGTCAGCTCTGTGCTGCCAAGCGCACCGACTGTGTCCTCGTCGTCGACGACGACGAAGGCCTCAGCGGCATATTCACCGCCAAGGACTTGGCATACAGAGTATGTCCCTCGTCCTTGTCCATCCAGTCGTGCCGATCACCTCCATCAGGTCACCGCAGAGGGTCTTGATCCGCACTCGACACCCGTCAGTCACATCATGACTCGCGGCCCCATGGTCACCCGTGACACCACCAGCGCAACAGAGGCACTCCAGCTCATGGTTCAAAGGCACTTTCGTCACCTGGTCAGTCCCCAGGCCCGCTCATCCCGCTCACCTCATCCTCGTCCTCCCGTAGCCTGTTTGCAACGAGGAAGGGAATGTCGTCGGTCTGCTCGATATCACCAAAGTATTCCACGAGGCCCTCAACAAGGTCGAACGCAGCTCCTCCGCGTCCGAGAAGCTCTATAACGCTCTTGCCGGCGTACAGTCAGAACTCGGCCCCGGCATGGCCTCCAATCCTCAAGCAGCTGCCATGCTCGCATACGTCGATGCCCTCCGTGAAAAGACCGCGTTGCCCGATCTAACCACAGTCATGGACTCGCGCACACAGCCAGCTACAGTCACTCCGAAAACAACCGTTCGCGAAGTTGCAAAGCTGATGAAAGAGCGTAGAGTGACAGCCGTTTGCGTCATGGAAAATACACCCGGGTCCGACAGCGTACACCCCAAGATCGTCGGTATCTTCACGAGCAAGGACATCGTCCTCCGGGTCATTGCCGCCGGCTTGGACGCCGGCATTTGCAGCGTCATTCGAGTTATGACCCCCCATCCCGACACTGCACCTCCAACAACGACTGTGCATGACGCACTCAAAAAAATGCACAGTATGTACGGTTAGTCCCGATCCACATTCCGTTGATGTATCTCTCTCCAGATGGTCATTACCTCAATCTGCCTGTTGTCGAGGTAGACGGACGGCTAGTAGCAATAGTTGACGTACTCAAACTCACGTATGCCACTCTTGAGCAGGTGTGTAATCTTTGGTCGGTTTCGTTTCCTTATTGATTTGTCGTAGATGAACGCAATGAGCGTCGAAGCAACCGGCGAAAATGCTGACACAGAGGGGGGTCCAATGTGGGGTCGTTTCTTTGATTCGCTTGGTGGTCACGACGATACCGAATCCATGGTGTCGGGCTCGCACGTCCCTACGGATGGTCATTCTATCTCGGTACATAACCTCCCCCGCACTCAGCAGTCGCCCTACCCAGAAGTCCATCCCAACGACTCTGCTTCCGTTGTTGATGATGACCACGAATCAGTTCTTGATGCGTACCCACGCAGGAAAGGTGCACATAATATTCCCAGCATCACTGGTGCAGCCTCGACCATACCTGTCGATGATGGCACCTATGTCTTCAAATTCCACACACCAAGTGGCCGGACGCACCGTTTCCAAGCAAGGCACGATAGTCTCGAGATCCTTCGCGAGATTGTTTCCGGCAAGCTTGGCGCCGACCCGTTCTTCACCTCGTACAGCGGTGATCCAGACCAAAACCCCGATCCGACAGACTTTACGTTGTCTTACACAGACGCGGATGGGGATACGGTGCTGATCACGAGCGATAGTGACATCGCCGATGCTGTTAAGATTGCACGTACGGCAGGCTCTGATCGTGTCGTTTTGTTCATCCAAGGTGGCGAGCATTGGAAGGAAGCAGGTGGCGACAAGAGTGAAACCAAAGCTGCTGAGGTCACCACTCCCTCACAAGAAAAGGTGAAGGCGGTCGAGCAGCCAGAGGCTGTCCCAGAACCACCCGCTATGCCTTTACACCCCCAGGTTCATGTACCACCACAACAGGAGCTCGTGTTGGGTATCCCTAAGGACCTGTTACTTCCCGCCAGTATAGGCGCTCTCGCCGTCGTCATTCTCACTGTTTTCACCATCTCACGCCTGACTCGCGATTAGTGGAAGGAAGCGGAGCAACGAGTCTAGGTTTGCGGGTTCCAGTGGTTGCCTATGCCTTCATATCCGTATCCTCCCGTCTGACATCGATTGGTGCTGCCATCGACGATATTTCGCTGATTCGCGGGGAGCATGGACTTTTTTTTTTTTTCTACCATAGAAATTGCATTTATGCTGACAGATCGGTCTCACTCGTTTGCATACATGACTTGCACGATGTAATGAGATCAGCTATAGACGCCCATCGGAAAAATTTGCCCGAAGCTCTGCTAGAGGTGCATTCGTCTGCTAGCCGCAGAGACTAGTTTGTCCCATGCGCCCGTGCCACTCAGGCTTGCCCAGCTCTTCAACGAATCGATGAGGTCAAATGCAATGTGGCCAAATTGTGCCCAAGCGCGGAGTGCATTCGTTCATGCCTCGCTCAGTGACGATATCCCACCGCCCGCCTCGAGACGGGGCGGAAGCTGCTCTTCTTACCCTCCGAAATGATATCCGACCAAGTCGCTCCGAGTGCGAATGCACCACCCAACTCTGCCATCACCAACGGCGCCGGCCCGCCGTAATCAACGGTGAGTGCTGGGATCGTTCGCGCACTCTCTCGTGACTTATGGTGGGTTGGCATTGGGGCCGGTGGTGCTGCGTTCCGCTCGTCGGCCGGTGGCTTTCCTATCTTCACCGAGAACGGCGAGACAAGGACGTCGAGGCAGTATTCACGGCGTTGAGTTGATGGACCGACCACCATCTGAAGTGGTAATACACCACGCATCGCCGACCATCGACATCCCTGCACATGTAAGACCCTCAACGGGACCATCATCCCTCGGGAGGATGTATAGAAAACATCAGAATGCGCACGCGATCCGCTTGCACCACGGGTATCGCGTGCAAGATCACATGTAACAAATGTGAGTTATACGAGGACCGTGATGCCCAACGGACAATAAAACAAGAAAAGGAAATGACTCACGTCGAAGGCTGAGTATAAAGTAGGAGTGCACCCCTACACTTAGGCCTCACTCATGCTCCACAACTCGGGGGGCGTCCATGTGATTGCAGATGCTAATCTCAATGAAATGGTGACAGATTCGTCGGATGGCTCTCAAATGCTCCCCGCCAAAGAGCGATCCTAACCCTTGCCCACGTACCGCTGTTTTTCGTACTCTTTCCAAAGAGACTTGATGATCGTTTTCCCGCCCGAATCCAACGCAGACACCATCAGAGCGTCCCGACTATGCTCCCCCACCATCTCACACAAAGCAAACAACCCAGGTTCGAGTTCCCTCCTTATCTCCACGTTGATGATACACAACGGATCGTTGAACGCGTCCACGTATGCGACGAGGACGTACGACGCGTGTTTCGAAAACGGCTTCGCAAGGGATTCTGCCTTCTGCGATTCGGTAGATGTCGGTGGCGGGTATGCATGAATATGCGTTCTGGGGACTGTCTTGATGGTAAGCGAAGTGAGGAGACGAGCGAGGGCACCTGCTTCGTCCGTGGATAACGGCTGGGAGGCAGATAACCACGGCGGGAACGTGTTTGTGACGATCCTGCTCTGTTTTGCACCGAGCTGGGGACGGATCTTCCGTGTGAGCATGATCAGCTGGCGAAGAACAAGGCCGAGGTGGGGAAGAGTATGCACGACAAGATCGCGTCGCAGCCGGATGAGTGCGCTAATGATAGTGATGATGTGGTGGAAAATAGGGAACACCGTGGTGGCGTCATGCTCCGAGGAACCAGAGAGTATTCTGTTAAGGAGTGACCATATACTGCCAAGATCTACAGAACGAACGGCCGCTGGCTATGACGCAACATCAATACATCGGTCTGGAAGCTTACCAAGGAATACGCACTCGGTCTGAACAATGCTTCGCAATGAATTCCAGGGCTTGCGCTTTTAGATGTGTTGAACCTCCATAGATCTGCTCTCTGTCGGCGAACTGATTGAAGCAGCGTGTCACGAAGTTTTGAATGACCTTCAGCGTGCCTGTGGATATTTGTCGGTCACAAGAACACGTTGCTTGTGGGATCAAAATCTACCTTGCGGTGCGTCATGTAGCATGACCTTACCGAGACGAATTAGGCGCTCGAGCTGGCCCACATGAAGCCCGTTTCCTCCGATCCCTTCTGCCAGGACATCTAATAAGTGAGAGAAGTCGTCAACGGAGATTTTCTTCGAGGCCTGGGCGACGAGGGCATCCAAGACATGCCCGACTTTGTGAGATAGAGTTAGGAGCACGAAGCGGGCGCGCGGAAGAAAAATGATGCACCATCGGAACCCTGGTCGCCACCATTCACTGCATAGAAACCAACAAGGATATTGAGATGAACACGACGCGAGATATCAGGCATACACCAGAGTTCCTCAAACAGAAGTTTAAGAATGCTTGAGCAAGTCTCGGAATCCAGTTCGGCGGAATTTCCACTACGAATCGATGATGTCGCTAGCTTCAGCCCAAATGAAATCGAGGTCTCCGTGGCTGGAGGAGAGTCAACAACGGTGACCAAATGACTTTTGATATACGCACAACTCATTCCTAGCCACCGCGTCAACGACAAGGTGTGAGACCGTGCATTGATTCGTTCACTCGAGGGGAATTGATCTAGCTCAATGGTATCTCTTTCCACCAACCTTCGTGCATGTGGCAGGAGTGCAGACTCCAGAGTCTCGAGAAGTGTCATCAATACGTGTTTAGCCGGATCTGGAAGACTACAGCGTGTTTGTCCCATTACTCGCGCAAAATTCATCACGGGACCTTACCTAGCGGGATTAAAACTACCTGTCAAACACTCGATAAACCTGAGGATACTGGATTGAACGACACTATGCATCCACGTCTCCTGAGAGTTCTGCTGTGAAAATGGACCGGCGGCTATAAGCGTAGATATGACGTTGGAAAAGGACGCTACTGCCTCCGGTTCTGGTGAACGCAGGAGACTCCTATGGCAGAAATCATCGTCAACATACACAGGGAGAGAAGAATGGAACGCACACAAGGTGTGACTGAACTAAATCAAGGGTGACATTTGTAAGTGCCTTTGAAGGGGAGGATATCCATAACGGAGAGTTGAGTAAGTGGTTGACAAAAGCCAAGGAAGTCTTCATACATAATTTCCATGAGCACAGAACAGAGTATGAGTATGAAACTTACAGTGTGGCCGGGTGTACTCAGAAGCTGCCCCATGCGCTGCAAAAATACCCGAACAAACGTCAGTCGGCGGGCCCATTTCCCCAGATCCTCTGTTGGGCTCTGGCCACTAGTCTCTTCCATACGGGATTTCTTCCGAGGTCTCGCGTCACTTCCATTCACCCTCTTCGATTCACTTCTTTGCCTGCTTGCACCTAATTTTGTGAAAATGTAAATGTCTCCGCCCATGGCCTTCTTAACCAGCTCAGCGCGCACGGAACGGGTGAAATACTCTGCAGGCACATAATGGAGGAGGTTGTATACGTCGCATGCGAAAGTGAGTTCAATTTGTGTTGCTGAGATTGTTGAATGCGACCCGATCTCCACTGCGGGGAAACAGTAAGAAGAGAGTGGCGCGGTTGAGGTCAGTACAGACGATAGAAACACGGCTGTTATCAAACTCAGACCAACGTAGAGCTGGTCAACGGAGTAACGAACCTCGGATATTATGTAGTTCCCAGAATTGTGCGTTTTGAAGGAGATCGAGAACAATACCACGTAATGTGATGACAACATGGTCTTGTCGCGGGGAAATCGCATCAGATATGTCTTCGGTATCTTCATCGTACAGGTCAACAGAGGCAGCGAGAAGCAGTGAAACGAATCTCTGCAGGTTTTCTGTCGAGGCCAGCGCACTATCAAACACCGAAGAGTCAGACGAAAGGCACTATTACTCCTTCTGTTTCCACAGAGAAGCTAGCTCACTCGAGAATGTCGATCCACCTATCTGTCAACATATACAGGACTGCAAGGCCCAAGTTGTCGCGAGTGAGAGCGGCCGATACACCAGACCACCCTGATTTAGATAAGGGACGAGCAGCGAGGATGTCGAGTGTCACAGTGAAGATTGGCTGTGTCACCATCTGCTTCCTGGATTCGCAATGATGTGCATACCAGATATGCCAAAGGAGGGTCCGAATCTGGTACAGAATTGAATAAAGATCACGGGATAGGGGAGCCAAGAGTCAGGTAACCCACGTACAATTTCAAGGACTAGCTCGGGATCCGACGCCTCATCTCGCGCAACATCCAACAGCATCTCTACATGCACCTCGTCGAGTTGATCGTGATCCCCCAGTGGAACAGACACTCGAGTACGGATGTCGTATAGAAACCGGAGGGCGGCTGACGCCACAATGTAGGGGAAATGTGCGGAGGGAGGACCTTTTTCGACCATATGCTTTCGTTTCTTGTCTCTAGCCTCCATCGCGTCATGTTCCCCGCCGTTTCCAACTTCCTCCCTCAGACAGTCCCAAGTGATGGTCCACCCCAGCTCTCCAACATCACCCCACAAATGTTCTAAAGAACATTCGTCATCTTTGAAATAGGCATTTGTGGGTAAATCGGAGAGAATTGTGCCCACAACGCGGCTTGTGTAAGAGAACACTCGAACCTGAGCCAAGACCGATCTTGTCTCGCGTTCACTTTTATCAGTGTCTTCCATAACCTTCTGTTTTTTAGCGGCCCTCTCCTCTCCTTGGTACGCATCCTTGAGAGCCCCCCAAGCATCTGCAACTGCCTGAAGCGCAGCAATTGCCTGAGTTGTAGTCTGATTGATTGTTAATGATGTGCGGAGGGCACGGGCGAGAGCAGGCAGGTGGTGGACAAGGGTGAAAGTGCCATTCCTCGATAGGGATGAGGATGTCCAAGAAGCGGAAGAGGCGCGGCTCGCAGCCACAGCACCTAAAAGGGCCAATGTGTAGATGTGTATTGTACGTGTTTTAGTGTGATATTCGAGCACGTGGGCGAGAAACTCTGAAGCTGGCGTTGCTGCAAGGTGAAACAGTGGTGGTGGAATCTGCCAGTAAGGTCAGGTGGAACTGTAGATGAGCATGCATACATAACTTACATTGATTAGAGCGGAGAGTATTCTCTCCAACACAGATCCCATCAAATCGTATTCAATCTGAACGAGCACATCCAAAAGCTGTATAGAGAGAACTACCAGTTCTGCACGAGAGTCTGCCCACATACATTCAGCTTGGAATGATAACTATGGAACCAACTTACCTTTGAAAGAGGTATCTACAATTTCCAAGATCTCGACAGCTTTGTCCCTCGCCTCATTCAAAGCCAGTTCCCCTCCATAGCAGCCGTTTGTTTCGTCAGTACGTGCGTCACGGATAGGGCGGGGAACAAAGAGGCGCTCTTTTTCTACAACCCCAAACATACCAATGATGGACCTCCACTTCTCCACTTCTAAATCCTCTTCGAGGCTCGCAGAACTCCAAATTAGGGACCAACATCTTCCTACAAAATCCATTCCCCTTTTCCTGATTTCCTCTTTCCAACCGATATCGCCGGATGCAGACACAGAGAGCACCGACCTATGTCTGTACGTTGCGCTAAGAAAGGACATGAATATTTTCGGGAGAACAGGCAGGAGTAGGACAATGAGAGACATGGTCGATGATAAGGCAGAAAATAGCGTGTCAAGTGGCTGTTTGAGAGCCTCGAGGGAGAAGAGGGTGTCTATGCCTGCGGCATATATACTGTTTTGGAGGTCTTTTGTGGACAATGGACCAACAGAGGAAGAACTGGCGCAGACAACGCGAAGCCAGGAGGGAAGGTGAGTGGTAAGAAATGAATTGTAGAGCTGCGCGATCATAGGAGTCAGTTCCAAGATTCACGATTCGCTAAGCTCTGACAACAGTATACCGACGGCAAGACACTCACTTTTTTCTTGTTCCCTGAATTTGCCAACGTGCCCCTGTACGCACCGACAACGGCAGAACAGATCCAACTTAAATCATCGTCTACACGCTCCCACTTCGTGCAAGCGTCGAGGGTGGCACCGAGACACTCCCCTAACGCATCAACACCAATCTTCTTTTCCGCCAAAGGCCAGAGGATTACGAGCACAGCCCGAGCCGGAGAGAGTACTTGCGGGGAGTGAAGAGCGAGTAGCTCGATGATGACTGTGTCGAGTTGGAGTCGATTCAGCAGGGGAAGGAGCCAAGTTTTTATAGGTCGTGCGATTGTTGGAGGCGGGGCAGTAAGCACGTCGCAAAGCAGGGTCCAATACCTAGAATCTGCGAGGAGGTCAGAGGCGGAATTTGCGTCCTTTTCTCGCTTCGTCTTCTTTGCTTGTGCGAGCAGGTTGAGTATCCATTCTCCGATGACTTCACCCTTATTCGCGACGCCGAAAGATGGATCTGACCAAGCAAGACGGGCTATCTCGATCTTAGGGGGTCCTGGGGTGGAGGGTGGGTCGGTGGACGATCTAAGGAGACGCACGAGGGAATGGACAGAGCGGTCGCTGTTCGTCGTGTGTGCAGTTGCCATGTTCGATATCACGTACAGTTATCCGTCGACGAACAGCTTCTTTTTGCGTGTCGCATGAACAACTCTGTGTAACGAACTGCTCCAGTTAGACTCTGCGCAGCTGCTATGGATTGGCTATGAGTTTGTTACCTTGTCAATGAATAGTGTGGTAAGACGGTAAATATTGGCTAGGCCCTTGAACTAACTTGGCCAGCATGCTCAACTTGAACAAAAACGTGATCAGGTACTCGGACTATGTTGACTGTATAATAGATATAATAGATAATAAATAAACCCGTGGAACTTCGGGAACAGCAGTACTATCTTGTTCGTTGTGGTGATACAGGTGTCGTTCTCCAAGATTCATCAAACATTTTTCTTGACGAGTGTGTAAACAGGACTAGATTTTGGCGGCCATGGTGCAATCGTCTGCTCAAACCTAGATTCTCCTCGACGGTCTGCCTGTAGGATCGGTCAAATAAACTCGAATCCTTCTGCCGGCTGCCACTCATTTTCTGCGCTCGGGACAACGTCAAAGAGTTTCGAGAAGCAAGGTGTATGCGGCATGGAGAAATGCTGGTACGGATTTGCTCCGGGAATCTTCGTACCACAGCGGTAGCAGAAGTGAGTTCCACATTTGGCACAGGTCATCTGGGATTAGTGGTCAGGAGCAGAGTATTTGGCGCAGTGTCGGTGCAAGATGGTGTAAGTGATTAGGAAAGAGGTTTCGAGCACCACGCCACCTCGCAGCCTGAAGATATGGAGCAAAGTGATACGTACATGGTTGCAACCCATTGACTTCTCTACTCTTATTTTACAACCGGGGCAAACCATCGTGCTTGAATCCATCCATTTCCTGTTCTCTTGTTCTTCCCCGTGCTGCCTTACAAGTTTGAGTACATTGCTACGGCCGTATCGGCGTTCTATGGCATCGCGATCGGGAGAATTCGGCGGGGCTGAGAGGTACTCAAGGATAAACTTGGAGGTGAGAGGGTGTGGACAAGGAACGTGAGGTCCGTGCCTAACAGCGATGGTCAACAAAGACACGTGAACGTTGGAGGAGAGCATACCAAGTACGCTTGCAAAAAGCACAAAAAGAGTAACCGCACGCAGTACAGATACGCAAACCCGCCCAGCCGGATTCGCCTTCATCGGAGCCACTGATTTCCGATGCATCGGCTCGAGGTTTTTGGACAGGCTCCTGACAGTATTCCATTGGACAGTGGACCATGGTTGGGTCCCGTTCGAGATCACGTTTTTTGCGGAGCCATTTCCATCTATCGAGTTCATTCTCCGAGAGGACGGCTCTAACTTCATCCTCTGTTGCTTCACGGAGGCCATCTGGATCCTTTGCGTCCGTGTTCCCACAGCTAGGTTCGGGGCAACCGACATGAGAGACCCGACCTTCCTTGATATGCAATCCCCACATGTCGACCAGACAAGCTCTACAGAAGACGTGACTGCATGAGAGGGCAAGACAGTGAATGCCCTTGCGCTCTGACAAACATATCGCGCATAGGTAAGAAGTGTGTGCAAACTCATCTGATTTGGAGGAAGAAGCATAGGCGAGGAGGGAAGCAAGGAGGAGTTGTGGAGACGGATGGGGAATTCTGAATATAGATAGGAAGGCATGAGCGAAAGAGGGGAGAGGAAGGGACGGACGGACGGACTGGATGGAACGCATGTCGTCGGCGAGTAATCCAATGTCTGCCAAGAAGTCACCTGTGCGTATCCACTCTACCCAGCTGTACAGGACGCCTGAGTCGTCTCCCGGAGACCACTTCGCGGTGATGCGTGCCTTGATGAGGGCAAGTATGGGTGGTGGCAGCCAGGCAGAGGTGGCTTGGAGGGACTGGATGATGGGGGGAGCATGGGAAGGGTATGAGGGAGGGAGGGCGATGCGAAGGTGGAGCGGTGGGAGGACAGAGAGTAAGGCAGAGTGGGAAGTTACATCTGGGGAGACAGAGAAGGCAGAGGAAGAGAGGTAAGCGTCGTGTGGAACGGGGAAGATGCAGAGGGGCGTGTCGGGGCCGAGCTCGACGGGGACGCGAAGAGAGACGACCGCATCCTCGTTGGAGACGCAGATCGTCGGGTGGATCGACTGCAGTGCGGGTCAGGATCGGCTTGGACGATGAGGAAGACAGACCTCGAGAACGGACCACTCCTCAGACTGGCTGGACATGATGGGGATTAATTATTATTATTTACAAGTCACTTATCCATTTATAATAGTAATGGCCATCGGCAGCCAGAAAAAGAATCTCCACCGAGAACGTCGACCACGACAAGCACGACGAGCATCGAGTTTAGCGCGTCACCGACTCTCGCTGACAACGTCACCCGTGCCAAACCCACAGACCACCCGCACTGTGTTCAGTCCGCAGCGAGGCCGAGTTTGGCGCTGAGGAGTCAATACCCTCCTCCTAATCCGAGAGAAGCATACCCCCTCACTTCTTCCGCTCGCTACCCGCACTTGTTCTCCTCCCTCCGCCATCCCCCGCCAGAGATGGACATCTACTCCATATCCTTTACCCACCCTCGCAGGCCCCGCCACCTGCACTCGCCGTCCTCCTCCCTCGACGCCCATGACCCCCGTCTCCCTCCCCACATCCAACACCTCCCCGAGAACTTCCCCTCTGCTCTCCCCCTCCCTGCACCTCAGCCTTCTCCGTCAAATCAGGCCGACTCTGAGACCGTTGAGAAGCTCGCCATCCTCGCAAGGTCTCTCCACAATGTTCAGCTCTCCTACCTCCTCTCAGACGGCGGCCGCAGCTGGAATTTTTACATCTCTGGCGCGTACCAACAGGTCATGCTGGCCCGTGGTATCCTCCTGAAAGACAGCCCTGTCCAGGTCAGTCCCCTTTCTTGCCGTACCTTCATGGCCCCTCTTGCTCACCCCTCTCTTCAGCATCGCACCGCCATCAAGGTGCCCCGTTCTGACATCCTTGACTCCTCCTCCTCAAAACCCACTCTCAAGCCCGACGTCCGTCGCAAGTTGGACGAAATCGCCTCTCTCACTTATGCCCACATCGCCGTCGTAAACTCTCCTCTTTCCCTTTCAAGCCGAACACCCCCCGACGGCATCTCCTCCACCGCAGGTTGGACTGGTCTCGAAACTGAGCGTGTTTGTGAGCTCGTCGTCACTGGTCAAGGGGACGCGACAGAGCTGGCAAGAGTCAGGCTCTTGGTCATGTTGGATGAACTCGTCTGTCTCTTTCTTCTTTCTCTCCGTGTCCTTCTCTCATCCCTTTACAGAGTGGTTTGCATGCGGAACCCTGCGAAATCGATCCAAAAATACAGCCCATCATTGCAGGCCGTAAACGCCACGTGCTTCAATCCATTCAAGAGGAGACCGCCACCAACATTTATTGCCCTTCTCCTCTACAGGGTCTTGTGGGTCCTGATCTCGTTTCATCATCGGTCGGCACCAATGGCAGTATTCAGTCTGGCCAGGCTCAGGGAAGTCATCAGCAAGCTCACAATCCAAATATCATATGGATTACCGGAGAGTTTTTTGGCGTTCAGAGAGCTAGAGACATGCTGTCCCAACTCTCCGCAAATAAGGTTCGTCTTGCTTCCGCAAGCGTCTGAGTTATCCTAAACTCGTCGTACTCAGAGTAAGAACGTCATCTCCCGCGATACAGTCATCGTCCCTCGCAAGCTCGATTGGATGGTTCTTGATCGAGCAGAAGATCTCAAGTCCATCATGTCCGACAACGCGACTTCCATTCAATTCCCTCCCATCGGCAGTTCGACGAGCTTGATAACTGTATATGGCGACCACCGGGTTAATGTCCAGAGGACGATCAGAGGGATAATGCAACTTGTGTGTATACTGACATCTTCTCTGTCGCGTTGTCTCATCTTGCGCACCCAGGCCTGTCAATACTATGTCGCATCTTTCTGGCTTCTTCCGATCCAATTCAATGTGCTCCTTCCGCCTGCGACACTCAATAATTCGCAGGTGATGACACTTCTGAAGCAAATCTCGCTCACGACTGGCGCAGAAGTCGTCTTCAAGAGTATGTGTTTCGAGATGCACGGTCTCGAATACGAAGTCCGAGCGGCCGTCAGCATGATCTTGGATTTAGATCTCGTGAAGGTGCGTTCTGCTTGATCCCAAATAGTTCTGTGGTTGTTCACGCGCACAAAATAACAGGCATTTCATCACGAAGTTCGCTTTCAGGTTGAACTTGCTAATGAGCATCGCGAGTTCATTTCAGGAAAGAAAAATGGCAAAATCAATAAGATCATGCAATCAGCTTCCGTCAAAATAAAGTTCGAGACGTTTAACGATCACAACTTCCTTATTGATCTTTCCGGCTCCGACGCCTCAATCTTGACTGGTCTCACGCTCCTGCAAGAGGAACTTCCTGCTGAGATATCCTTCCATGTTCCGGAGACATACCATAAGCGTATCATTGGTATCGGAGGAAGGAACATTCAGAGGATCATGAAGAAGTATGGAGTTTACGTCAAGTTTTCGAATGCAGAAGAATTTGCTGCGTTGGGCGGTTATAACGATAATGAGGATAACGTCGTGGCGAGAACGCCGTCGAAGAATGCAATCAATTTGGACAATCTGAAGCAATCGGTTATGGAGATTGTAAACCCGAAGGTGTGTTGAGTCATCGCAACAATTCGGTGTAACAGGCTATTTACCTGACTCCAGGACAAGGATTATGTCAATGAGACCCTGTCGATCCCCCGCCGATACCACCGCACATTGCTCGGTGAAAAAGCTATCTTTATACACGATATCGAGTCGAAAACCAATTCGCGCGTGCGCTTTCCGGATAAAGAAACAGCTTCGGATGTTGTGACGATTTTCGGTCCTGAGAGTCAAGTGCAGATTGCTGCTGCTATGCTATTGGTTGGTTTTCTTTACCTCACATGTCTTGCTTCATCTTAACATCAACAGGAGCATGTTCCGTTCGAGGCGGACATGGCAGTTCCACCTAGCCCCGATCTAACGGTGGTCTGTACCTCCCCGGAGTTTGTCGCGTTTGTCGAACGTGTAAAACGTGAACTTCAAGTATCAATCACACCAAATCTCAAACCCCCTGTTCCCATTCACTCTACGAATGGTTCTAGTACCTCACTGGACCCCTCATCCACCTCTCAAACCTCGCCGCAAGCGACGCAGGTCCAGTCGCAGGGCGAGTATAGCTTCAAGTTCAGGTGTCAGCGGTCAAACAGCGATTTCTTACTCGCAGCAAGGGAGATGCTGGAGCAATTCCTGTTAAATCATAATGTAAGGGTATACCCTTCGCCAACAGCGCACACACACAAAAGGGGTGACTCGTTTGCCGAGGCGTTCCCACACTTCGACAGCAAGGTGCTTTCGACTGCAAGAAGGCATGGTGAGTTCTCACCTTTCCCTTTCCCCATGATCCGCCACTAGTTTATATGTGAGACTCATCACTAAATTTCCAGAGTCAGTCGAGTTGACCCGGTCGTCGGAGATCCTCGGTGATCGACGGCTAAGGTTGGCAAATTCATCTCCAGATGTCAAGGCGTTGTTCAATGCCCCCGCATACATTTACGATCTCGAAGAACACGAAGATTCACAGTCGTCATATGGACCACCTGGGGCGGGGCTTGATTATTGGACACCGCTACTGCCAATTGTATGTTTTACCTTCTAGTTCTGTGTACATCACCTCACGGGATCATCTCTCCTAGGGCTCAGGGATTACATCCCGAACTCGCAATACAGAGGATGCTCTGAAACGGGGTTCAGATTCCCTCCTTGAATCCAAGATTAAAGAACAGATTTCCAAGCCCCGGTCGCTTCAAAATCGTGCCCAGTCTCTGGATCTCACATATTCCCTGTCACGAATCACTGAGGGTTCCTCGCGACTTCAGCCTCCAGAGTCACCTACGACATCTACCGGAGGAGGTACTGGGGGAAATTCCAGTCCGACAAGCGTTACTGCACCCTCGTTCCCTAGTGTGTATGCGCCCAGGTCATCGGCCGTGATCGGGTCTTCTTCCCAGAGAAGCGCGAGGGTGATGGATGAGGAGGCTGTGGACGAGGTGTCGCGGGTAATGTCGAACCTTGGGCTCTGAGAATAGCCCCTGTTCGTAAGGACCCCTCGACATCCTTATTTTACCCCCTTCCCTTCCGAAACAGAAGAAAAAAAGAGAAAGAGAAAAACAAAAAAAGAGAACGAACCGAGTTTACCGCAGGAGGGAATGAAAAGGCTCTGATACGGTGGACTACCCTGTCGAGAACATGGTCTTACCCCGTTCCAGGAGGAATGTGGTACTCCTGAAACCGACTGTTATTCTTCTTTGTCTCTCTCTCACTTGTCCTGGGACTCCTATCCATTCAGGATTTTTATTTATCTGGGAACACAGATTAGGAGATCTGCTGTATCTCCGCCTGGTACCCGTCCCGTCGCATCCATCACTCCGTCTCTGTCATGCTACCTCAATCATCATCTCCACCATACAATGGCATCATTTCCCTACATATCGCTTCTCTTCAAGGTTGAGATAGCCTCCATTCACCTACTTTTCCTCATTCATAAACGCACATACTTGACGGACAGACCGTCACACTGCCTCTGCCTTCCACCCATTTTGTTTCGCGATGTCTACGCCTACCAACCTGGCACACCTAGCCATGCCAAGGCTCTTGTTGGATCTGACAGCTTCTATCCAGCATGTTTGTTTTTCTATGTCGCATTGTGTTGTCTCTTATACTTAAAAGTGCTCTATCTCCTGCGGTCCTGGCTCCTTTCTTGCTTTTTGTACATTACATGGGCAGATAGTTTCTACAATAGTGTGTTGGCCATATTGTTATCCCTCTGCTAATAAAAGCTATTTATCCGGTGGCATAATACATAGAGATACCGTCAGAACACGATCCATGGTACCTCATATAACACAAAATCAAAGAATTCCTGCTCCAAGAGTGTTTGATACTCTCCCACGAACTCCTCCGTCCCACCACCTTTCTGTTTCTTGGACCGGCCGGAACGAGGAGCAAGGTATGCGAACTGGTTGGTCAAAATAGACAGCGTCTTCTTGGTGGACTTTGGATCGGGCTGCGGTGAGTAGGCGATCAGCATGGCACCAGGGGGGAAAGGATGTCCCATACCCTGATAGCAAGCCCAACGTAGTTCGCAGGTAGACCATACCGGAGGACACTCTCTACAAACAATCGCAGGACCTTGAGGTGCACCAGTAGCTGGAAAGACTCGGAGAAGTTCGTCCTGGACAGCCTCAACAGTTCAGTCTAGAGGAGGGGGAAGTAAGCATAAGCCAGCGGCGTCTTGCGTGTTTCTTCACCCAAAGCTCCTTCTCGGTAGTATCCGCCACCTCGAGCTCTTCTCGCTGTTTGTCTATCTGCTCTTCCGAGTACACAAAGTCACGCACGATGAATCTGTGACGTTTCAGCGTGCAATTCGACAGCTCTTCATATTCACTCGTCCGGATCAACGCACTTGTTCTCCCTGCATTTCTGAACAAACTCGTCATGTACCCTCTTGAAAATCACGACGCCAAAGAGGGTGTATTCATCGTCAGAAGTAATAACGCTATTTTGTGTCATGCACGATCAGAAACGTGCTTGCGGCGTGACATCAGCGACTCACGAGGACGAACGCGGGATTACCATACTCGTCAGACGTTCATATTTCGTATTCCACTCCTTTGTCAAAGTTCTTTCGATCCAAAGTGAGTTGTGTGCCAGTGGAGAAAATGAAAAGGGATATGATCACAAAAGCCTTACTTTGGCACCGCCACTAGACATGTTTGCATGTACTCAGAATCATGTATCATGTCTTCCTTCGACACGACATCTACAAGAGACCGCACAGAGAGGTTTCCCCTGGAGGCAAATCGTCAACAACGGGGCAAAGATGAGCATGAGGCATGAACCCACGCCTTCTTTCGTTGCATCTGCACGAGGGATCCCTTGACAAGGTTGTAGTTATTCAGCTTAGACTTCATCATGTTGTCAATGGATGCCATGTCCTGAACGCGTGATTAGCATGCGGCGATGGATATGAACGGGGTGGGGTGGAGACGCGTGATATTACCTTGTTGAGGACGTCGACGGTCTCTCGCAGGCTCCTCTGAATTCCATATCTGCCTTCATTCCATCGCCAATCTTTAAAAATGTAATCATCGACGCTGCGTTCATTCACCAAGATGTGCTGTGCAAGCTTTGCAGGGTCATTGTTGAGGAGGTTGCGCAGAGTGTCGACCGTCTTCGCGACGGTGGAAGTGAAGAATGCGTCCTGCTTCGGGAGTTCCTCGGAGAGGGTGATGAGGGAATCTAGGGTGCCGGCCTGCAGGTTTGGCGTTGGATGAGCGCTGTGTGATGGATGAGGAGCAACAGAGGGAAATGGACCTTGAACGCAGGGGTGGCAAACTCGGCAACGGCTGCTTGCGAGGACCGAGATACTTGCGTGAGCTTGGACGCGATTTCTGGGAGTAATCCTTCCGCATCTCCATCATGTGGGATGGCAATCAGCCAGGTGCTTTGATCAGATGGCATCGCTGTGGCCGTCCTTGTGGACTTGGAGATGCCTCGACGGCTGGAGTGCGCTAGCCCCGACTGCAAGCGGGACAACCCAATCGGGACTTATGGCCTATGCGTGTTCTGCGAAAAATAAATAAATAAAATTCCTTGTACTCATGTTGCGCGTCCCATTCCGTCTCGGGAGGACCGTTGTCTCATCCCAACCTAGATTCATGTCCACAACGGGGGCGGCCCCATATCTCCTCTCGCCATGCAATCTGCGCGATGCGATTTCCTCAGGCAACGTTTCGGTCCTTGATGCCAGCTGGTTTATGCCCAACTCCCCTCGGAGACCTTTCGGCGAGTTCCAGGCGAAGCGCATTCCCGGTGCGCAGTTCTTGGACCTCGACGAAGTCGCGAGCCCCCATGAACTTGGCCTAAAACACATGATGCCTTCCGAGCGATTGTTTGCCGATGCGTGTGGTCTGTTTTTCATCCGTCCACTCTTTCTCAGCGTTGAACAAATCCGAGATAGAAAGACTTGGTATCCACCACAACTCCCACGTAGTAATGTGGGTTCCCCTTCAGCCGAAAGAATGCCCAGAAGGAGATGATAATGATATAGATACGATACACACGGAGTCTTCTCTTCGCCTCGTGCACTCTTCATGTTCAGGGCGTTCGGCCATCAAAAGTCCAGCATCCTTGATGGTGGTCTCCCACGTTGGGAGGCAGAGGGTTTTGAGACTGAGGGTGTCCCACTGACAGGGGGGAAGAGGTCTACCTATCCCACTCCTGTCCTCAATGGAGCAGCTACCCGCTGTGAGACTTCATTTCCGCTATCGACCAATCGTGTTCGTTCTGAGAGCCGATGACAGCCTATGAACAGGTGGTAGCCAACTTACTTCTGGACCCAGCGTCGGATCCCACTGCAGAACTGGTTGTCGACGCCCGTTCCCGCGGCCGGTATGCAAGTTTCTATCGTCCTGCATGTTGTACCGTGTCCTCATCCGCGATAACGTGTAGTTTCCTTGGGACTGACCTTGAGCCGCGACCTGGTCTGTCTTCGGGACACATCCCTCATTCATTTTCCCTTCCATTCAACCTGTTCCTCAAAACTCACACAGTACTCGATTCTTCTGTCCAGTATACTACTTTCCTATCTGAACTTGAGTTACGGCAAGCCCTCGTGGACGCAATTGGAGCTGACCATGCACAGTTGGTCTTGACGGGGAAACGTTCGATTACTACTTCTTGTGGAAGTGGTATGACAGCCGGAGTCCTGTGGCTGGGTCTGAAACTCTTGGGTACACCAAACGTTGCTCTCTATGACGAGGTATGTACCCGTCAAGTTTGATCCAGCTGGCAGTTAATGAAACTGTTTCGCAGTCGTGGACGGGATATGCTAGCAGGGCGGAGAGCCGCGTCGAAAAGGCAGTATAGGATTGCCGAAATCGTCAAAATCTACTGTAGTCCCTGTGGTGTATCTATGTAGTGTGGTAATGTGAGTGGTGGTACAACATTAGTGGAAGCTCGATACATTTGTGAGTCGTAAGCGGTGGTGTTGTACAAGTCGGGACAAGTCCCTGGATGTCATAACGATACACATACCCCATGAGTAAAACCCCTTGAGTGCCCTCTAAAACCCAAAAACGAAAGGTAAGGTAGGAATGTAACAGATCAACAGATCTCTGCATGCCGGTCCAGAACGGTCATTAACCCTCTGATGCCTTTGGCGGCTTCAATTTGCACGGGTCTCTGCGCATCTGGCCAAGCTGACCGCGCCACAATCGCGTAGTAATGAACCTGGACGCACGTTGGACACTATCAGGTAATTCACAGAGCGGAGAGAGCTCACTACAACTTTGAATTCATCCCGCTTTTGGGGCCTAGGATGACGAATGACACAATCCCATCTGCGTCGGAATGAAACACATTGATCAATTTGATGTGATCGCGCGGGGAAGGAAGAGACTTACTGCTCCTCCAATAGGACGTTACCACCCATTGTCTTGGCAATTGAATATAGCCCTTTGCGGGAGATATCAACAAGTCTTCCAGCGTCGACGCCTCCCTTGCAAAGGAATTGCTCGGTATGCGTGACGCGAGGGCCGACCTTGATGGGTGTCATTTTGGCCAGCGTATCATGTGTGCGCGCCGGACCCGAACAGCTCTTGACGCTGCTCTTATCGCTCCCTTGAGCGATAATCTCGATGTCCTGGCGAGTGTGCTCGATCTGGTTGCCGATGAGGCGGGAGAAGACGAGGGTACAGCGGTTGACCATGTCGTGTGGGCTGGCAAGACGCTTCGAGTACATTGGCGAAGGAGGTGACCCGTAGATGAACCTAAAGGCTTACGGCTCTGCGATTATATACCAGGCAGTCGGATGTGGCATACCTCACACGGGTATTCTTGCTCTCCCGTCTCCGCAACTCTCTCCGAGGTGAATTAATCAGTTCATCCTGCTAAAGAAGGCTTGCACGAGGCATTTCCAAAATTAAAAGGAAGGCACTTGAGGTAATATCACCATCTGTTGCTCCGCTCATCATTGAAATGTGTGATCATCACTCCTTCCATACGTGTCTCGCAGTCCGATCGTTCCTAACGGGCCTGACAGTACGCTGAAGAAATACAAATATGTGCGCTTGGAGTGCAATGATGCAGCCACGAGGATGAGACATAAATACAAGACAGGTGACTAAAAGAATACACACGTTCAATAAGTTATGAAAGCAGACGATGTCCTTCAAGGACGGCTATGAAAGGGGGTCGTCGTAAGGCAGGGAGCTTTCCCGATACGTATCCTGCGCGGGCAGTATAATCTACTTCTAACCGATGCCGCTTTCCCTGCCGCAAGTGCGTCAACGTCCAACTATGAATGCAGCCATCGTCAGTCCATCGCAGACGAAAGACTTGGAAATGGATCCTCACCCCTCCAGGAGTGACACGTTGTAATGCTTCTTCATGACCACCTCCAATAGTTGCTGTTGTGAGAACAGCAGAGCGTTGGCACATTGGCCACTGTCCGGGACGTGCTTCCCGAAGTCAAAGATGTATTTCCTGCTGGTGTCGTTCGCTTCAGCGCGGACAATATCAATTTCTAGGGAGATCAGCGGGTGCTCCTGGAGATCGTGAGCCGAGTCACCTGTGTCATCGAACATGAGGACGGGTTCGACTGTCTCGCATCCTACAACCTCCCAAGGTTGATCGTGTTTTCGACGAAACCACCACATGGCACCGACACAAGGCCTCAGGCGAGTCCGTGGGAGGAAGCGCGTTCTGCTGCGATGACCTTAGTGATCAGGGGTTGCGGAGTCGAGGTGCCCCCTTTAAGTCCCCCGAGTGAATGGCGCACTGCCACTCTTCGGCTGCGACGAGCGCGCGGACCCGCACCAACTTTCGGGGCGGATAATCACGATGACGTTGGAGAACTCTCACTCGGGCCGCCCCCTCGAGTTAGTCAGTGACTCGGCATAGTTCTAGCTCAGTGCTAGGCAAACTAAGTGGTCAGATGACAGCATTCGAGACTCTGGTCGTGCTAGTGCCCTCGCAAGTATCAAGTTGATAAGCACAAATTCCACGCACTGCTCATGATATTTCCTGTGTCCGATTGATGGTATCGGAAGATGACGGATACAAATGCGTATGTGCGGCCGGCGAAGCATAGCAAGTTCACTACTATTGCTATAAAAGGTAAATCTGCCGAGTCGTGGGTTGGCTCCGTGATGACGGTAGGGATGATCCATGCCTACAGTCATTGTCCACCCTGATCAGCCCCATCTGACCCGAGCACATCCAGATACACCCTGCCTTTCATCTGGACCCTATGACATATATGCGCTTCCTCCAAGTCCTTGCGGACGGGAAATTGCTCACGGTTACTCCTAGTCGATCCACCAACGCGTGGTCGCGTCGGGAATCGCACTCGCTTTGCTATCGATGGGTAATAAGAATACATGAGGAAGACACACGGCTGTGCTTATGCCCTGTGGCCTCCTCGGTTGTTTCATTAGCTACGGCGTGATCGGTAGGGAATGCACGTGCGCAACCATCGCGCCCATCGCTGTGGGTCGCAGGCCAAGCGCAGGTGTGAAATATCGTGTTCTTACCGTTCCATTTTCGTCTTTGTCGAGGTTTGGCGTTTCTACGCCGCGTCAATCGACTCCAGGAGAGTCGTCCCCTTCTCACTTGCACCTTTTGTACCGGCTATTCATGACGTCACCCTGCATCCGCCCTCGCGATCTGCGTCGCCAAGACCTTAGGCCACTGTAATTTCGCAGGGTATCCAGATTTGGCCCAGAGGTTGAAATTTCCACGAGGGCGGAATCACTGATCAGTAAACCATATTCTGATATTTCTAACAATTCCAACAAGACTACAACTGATTCTGTTCATCCCAACATCCGTGCTATCCTAGCATGCAAACTTATACCCGATGCCCGGACCGCAAGCTTACTCTTCAAGAGAACGACACGAGGCCTACTAGGACAAACAACACAGCGACACCGAAGGTCGTCACCATATTCTTTCCAGCGCCACTGCTAGCCGTTGCCGTCGCTGTTGCCGTCGCTGTCGCCGTCGGTGGTGAAACGGTCGTACTCGCCGTGATATTAGCACAGCCAGAAGTCGCGTTGCTTGGCACCGTCGCATTAGTGGACAGCGTCAAGTCCGCACACTAACGCTCCCATGAGACCCGATGCTCTGTCGCAATTCAGAACGTAAAACTGACCTGATATAGGATATCGTCGCCCCCGTCGTAGACTATCTGAATGGTCACGTTTGCCCCGTCCTGGATGCCGGAGACACCAGAAGTTCCGACATTGATTGGGAAACAAAACATTCCTTCTCCATTCGTCTGGAAATACGGGACAACGAGCTGGTACCCCGAGGACGAGTTGAAATCACTAAACGATGTCGGGTCTTGGTTCGTGGAAATAATCACACCAACTGTGCGATAGGAAAATTTGTATCAGTTTGTCTGATTACCTTTGCACGGTGGTAAAAACTACCCGTCCACGTTGGGTGTTCACTGTTGAGATTAATCACCCCGTTACTGATGGGGAATACGGTACGGTTTGAGACCGCTTGGGTATACCCGTCTACGACATCCATGGTTCAGTCAATTGCCGCTCAACATCAAGATACCACCAACCGCAGAACGTTGGCTCTGAATCTTCAACAAATGGTCCCCTTGGTAGAGGATATTGAAGCTGGAAGTGCGCGTTCGCAACAGACGCGGATACAGCAACGAGAACGGCAGAAATTAAACGCATCTGGCGAAATGGTCCTTGACAAGGAGTTCCTGCCTGTTCAATGTGAACTAGTGATACTTAAATGTTCCCTGGCGAGGTGCACAGGTGAATTGAAAGGTGAAAAAAGTTTTTCACTTGAGGATGGTCTTATTTGGCTTACTCTACGTTCATGACTCAGTTACTCAGGCCTCAGGCCCCACACTCACACCAGTGGATGCTAAGTATCCTTGATTAATGATTACCACCAGCTCTGGTTTGCGCGGCGCAGGATTTGAACTCCCATAGATCGTATTATGCTGGTAGATTACACGACGGAAAACAGGGACTATCAAATGAACCTCCAAGTACCTGTCACCAGGGGCGACATGTTACAAGTGATTGCCGGTCACCAAACTCGTGTTCGCTAAGCCTTGTACTTGCGGCCTATGCGTCCAACTAAAACCTCCCCAATACCAAGCCCGAGGATGACAGAAATGATATATGCACCATTGAAAGTCCTGTGCGTCTTCGGAGACTTGAACGCGTACAGAAGACAACCCCACTTACATGACAACCAACATGAGAGCATTTGAAAAAGTCGATTGAAAGATTTGAATTACTCCGCGCGGGATATCTTGGGAGGGCATGAACGGGGGAACAAGCCGTCTGCGCGCAGGGATAGTGCATTCTCTAGAAACTTCGACGCTCTCCCCCTTGCCAGAGCTAGAGTCCTCCTTGCTTGATATCAGGATTATTCTAGCAAGTATTGTCAGACACTAAGAGGGAGAAGCTAGCGAGGTGCAGACTTGGCCCTCCAGCGTAATTCTTGAGTGCGTCGATAGGCAGCAAGACAACGTTCCAAAATGCAAAACAAAAGCAACCCAATGCAAGCGCCAGTGATCGCACCATGAGATGAAGGGAGCCAAGCTTTGAAGATAAGGTAGTCTGTGCTTCCGAAATGCAGCCATGGAATCATGCCCATTGACATGCTATCGGATGAGTTGCTCATGTTATCGACACGATTCAACAAGGGTGGCTGGTGACGGCGAGTGTCGGATAGACGGCTGGCCGCGACTTACATAAGAAATACTATTGCACGGCGCGCGTGTCCCACCTCACAAAAAAGTGGACTCGGGGAATCGAGGGAACTCACCATTGCTAGTGGCACAGATGACAAATCCAGATGTCTCAGTACCATGTGGTAATGAAATCATGTGAGGGTGGGAATGTTAAGACAGAGGATGGAGTCGAAGGCAAGACTTGGATGATGCTGTAGCTGATGATGTGGGGTGCTTGAATAACCACAAGATAGGTCGAAATGAAGGGAATAGTGGCAAAGGAGATGAGAAAGGACAGGCCCGTGGTCACTTCACCGTGGGCTGGAAGTAACCATGGGCCTACTCTTTAGTCATCTCCTTTGCCACTATTTCCTTTACCTCGACCTCACCTTGTGGTAGTGAAACATTCGCTGTCCTGGATTTGTCGTCCATCGCCAGGGGGCACAACGCAACACAACTGTTCCGAGGACTACGCTCCCAGTCGTGTTGCATAGTGTCACCAGGGAGCATGCACAATCACCCCAACGAGAGAGCGCTATGAATGTTGGGGAGATTGCTGCACGGCGGCAGAGTCTGGATCTGAGGAGGGAAGGAGGGAGATGGCAGGAGAGAAAGAATGCGGCATTTCTGCTCATCCAATCGCAAAATACCGGGTAAAGGCACCGCCCGCAGCACGTGAAAGCTCCTCAGTTGACATCTCGGGCATGACCGGAAAGCTGTTTCTCCGGTGTTAAACAGATTCCCACCGAATATCCCACAAGAAATTGAGGAATACGCAGACTTATTAGTGAACTAATTAATGACAATAGCCAAATGTAACGCACAGTTTGAGTAAAAACAAACAAAATTACTATCAAAATCTGATACTTCAATGTGACGGATTCGAGATTTTTGACAAGCTCTCATATAAGTAGTGATGACATTCAAACGCTTGTCCTACCTTGCCCGAGGTGAATTACCACTGGCAACCACTGAGGATGCTTCGAACAGTACTGGTCAATGCTTCACGCACATCCACCCGAGTCGCAGCGCCACTGCAGCTCCTCGCTCGACACCAGTCCTCCAAACCCACTGACAAACAGGCTCTTCAAGCTGCACGCAAACTCAACGACAAATTGCAGGAGAATTGGAAAGCTCCCATTCTCACCTACGAGCAACTTAAGCCAAAAACTCTCAGCCCTAGTAGCGTATGATCTCGCCTCTTTCGCTATCCGTAACTCTCAAACAACCGCTGTCCAGGACGCTTACCTGATCGATGTCCGGGAACCGAACGAAGTGGTGCAGGGGTCCATTCCCTCATCCGTGAACCTCCCGCTCTCGGTACTTGCTAACTCCTTGAGCTTAAACGTTCAGGCTTTCCGTGGCCAGCACGGCTTCGACAAGCCAGGCAAAGACCAGGAAGTTGTTTTCTACTGCAGAAGTGGCAAAAGAAGTGCTTCTGCGTGCGATATTGCCAGAAGGAATGGCTACGAAAAGTAGGCATTCCTCTCTTCCCCACGTACACCTGCACAGTAATCAACTGCTGCATAGCGTCATCAACTATGAGGGGTCTTGGCTCGACTGGGTGTCTCAGGAAGGAGATGACAAAAATTGATCAGCCTGAGCTTTGGCTCTATCCTGACTACGCCTGCAGTAGGTGACTAGAATAGTCAAAATGCCAACCTCCTGTCGTTTGTACTAGCTACTGTGTCGCTTTTCACAACTGACACATCCAAGTGTCCGTGTCGTCCCACGTCGGGGTGCTCAATTGTTATTTTTGGTATCTCGATCCTCTCGTCTGCTATGTATTATTAATATTAATATTATGCTCTCTCGAACTCTTCCAACGTTCTTATCACGACGCACGCTGTCCAGCGCCGCGCCCTTGTCAACGATCAAGACTGTTTTACTGGCCACTAGGCATGCTTTTCCAGGCCACTCCACCCGCGCGCAAGCGCTGCAGGGTTGTCTGTGCAAGCGAGTACTGAGTACTCCTGCACCTCGTACCATTCACAGGTGAGAGCTCTGATGCTAGTTTTATTGACCACCCGAACGCTTATTCATCGCAGTGATTTGCCCATGGACCAGTACCATGCCCTCGCCAACGCAACTATGACTTCTCTGCTCGAGCGACTGGAGGATCTTCTGGACGAGATAGGCAACGAGGGTTTTGAAGTCGATTACCACGTGAGTTGCGGAGTGACCACTATAGCCTATGAACTCGACGAAATCCGCCAGTGCGGAGTACAGTGTCACGGCCGCTGACGAACATCATTGCAGAGTGGTGTATTGACACTCAACCTCGGTTCGAATGGGACATATGTAATCAACAAGCAGCCTCCGAACAAGCAAATTTGGCTATCGTCCCCCGTCAGGTTCGTCCAACCCCTTTACGATCAAATACCCGTTTCTCACCTTACGGCGCCTTCCCAACGCCGCTCGACGACGATACGACTGTTACACCTGCGATTTTCTGCACTTGGATAAAACACTGTGGTCAGTGGACCTAAGCGTTACGACTACTTGCCATCCACAGACGACTGGCGATACTCTCGGGATGGAGAAGAGATGGGAACTCTTTTGGAACTAGAGCTTGGTCGTGCACTGGGGCGTGAAGTTAGACTGAGACTCAAGCATGTGTCGGAGATGGTCGAATAGATGCTGGCAATGGTATCTGTTAGTCCTGTCGGCTGCTGAGGCAAGCTAGCAATAATTCACAAGTAGTATGACTATTCTGAATACCCTGCAATATGCAATGTGTATATACATTTGAGCATGGGATTCAAATCACGATGCCAGAACGAGACGATGTGGGGTGGCGAATGGACAGGAGGGTCGAGGCTAAATAATGATTGTGGACAATGTCCGTGCGAGTGAGTCAGGGATGCCAGCTGCTCAGGCCGCGGTCAATGGAAAAAGTCATTTCTTCCACTTCGCGTCTGCGTGAAAGGAATAGTGAACCCAGGAATCTGAAATTGTGGCTTAATGCTAGTACAGCTCTGTCAAGGCAGGCATAGTACCTATTCGCATCCTCATAGCGTTGCCGCACGCGTCGCACTTCCTCGGCGAGTCCTTTCCCCTCTGGAAGTCCAGTGCGATAAGGTGACCCCTCGGTCCAAGCTGCCTGTCTCTGTCCCGCGGGAGGGTCTTGTGTGTGTGCAAGCGAAGTGGGGAGTGGTGTTGTAGGATTTGCGTTCAGGAGCCGGTCCCGAGGTATGTGGGCGAACAATAGCCTGTACTGATTAAGAACATGCAGCTCATGGAGGAGACTGTTTGCGTCCTTGTACTGATCTGTTGTCGTCGACGAGGGTAGCTGTGGTGATATGTGTATATCTTCTGTCCAGTCCTCTTCACCGTCACTTTCCCAATGTGGACCAGCAGGCTCCGTTTGCATCCACCCCCTCAGTGCACCGTCTAGCGGTGGGGGTCGTATGCGCTGCCGCTTGGAACGGGGTTCAGATGGGTCCGTGGCGTGTGATGGTTGAAGTGGCCTGATGGGACCGTCGGGGAGGAACGAAGGAGGGTCATCGAGCGCCGAAAGTGGTGGTGTTGCTGGGCGTTGTCGCTTCAGCATGTCTTTGTTGTTTGTTAGACGTGGTGATGGATGGGACAGTCGCGGTGAGTACCTCCACATGGGTGGCACTTTCTATGTAACAGAGGGGGGTGATCGGAGTACATGAAAGCGTCGTGGATGACTTCTGCCACCCATCAAAGACGTCCTCCCACCACGACCCCCTGCGCGACCACCGACAACGTTATGGCCGGCATGGACGTCTTTGCGGCCATGGGGATATCTGGCTTTGGCAAAACCGCCAAAAAACGGGGCCTTGATCCATCTCGCTTCGACGTGGCAAGAAGACAGGATGTCTTCGTCAGTCGCCACAACACGTTCATCTGTCTATACCTCGTGTTAACCATCCATCTCTTATCCACAGGCAAAACAGGTTTCTGAACCGGGGCCGAGTAAGACTTCCCGCGACCTTCCAGATGTCGAGGCCAGCCAGCCAGCGCCGGTCCCACCTACAGGGCAAACCGTGCTTTCCGACGGGCCAGAAGAAGACGCATCGAGCGATAGTGCAGATACGGAGGAAGACGAGCCCGAGTATGACCCTACTTCTCCTTCGCTCTCCACCCCGCCTGAGTTTCCTGTCACCCATGAGGCAACGCTCAAAGAGCACACCAAAGTCATCTCAGCCCTCGCACTTGACCCGAGTGGTGCACGTGTGCTCAGTGGGTCACACGACTACGACTGCAAGCTTTGGGATTTCGGTGGAATGACCTCTCATCCGAGGTCCTTCAAGACATGGGAGCCAGCAGGCAGCTACTATGTGTGTCTACTCCTTGATCTTCAGTTGGAACCGTGACGATCCCCACAATTTCATTAGGTCAATGACGTGAAGTTTTCAAACAATGGGCAACAGTTCCTTGTCATTCCCGCCACCCTCCAACCCAGACTCTATGATCGAGAGGGTGAAGAAGTGTATGTGATTAGTTGCCTCGCAAGAATAGCATATGAAAAATAATCGCAGGGCAACTTTTATCAAAGGTGATATGTACATCAGAGACATGAAGCACACTGCGTAAGACTCATAGTTGGCAGTTGCGAGATACGATGCTGACACTGCCACCATAGTGGGCACGTTGCTGAGCTGACAGGATGTTCGTGGCACCCGCGAGATCAACAGGTCTTTATTACAAGCTCAGTTGACTCCACTATTAGGTGAGGCTACTTCTAATGTTCCGCAAAAGGTACCAACCTTTTTAGAATATGGGATGTGGAGAATAAGCGCAAGCAGAAGACAGTCATTGTTGTCAAGTCAAAAGAGCGTGGAGCACGGACCAAGGTCACGGCGTGTGCCTACTCTTTGGATGGAAACATCGTTAGTGGTGGTGCGTCTATGATACTAATCCTATAGTATTTGATAATGGTGATGATTTTCTCTTGCAGCTTGCTTGGACGGCGCGTTACATATGTGGCAATCCTCATCTAATTTTGTACGCCCGAACATGACGGTCGAAGGTGCTCACGCGAAGTCGACAGAGATCGCCTCCGTTGTATTCTCTGTGGACAACCGGATGGTCCTCACTCGAGGAGGGGATGACACTGTTAAATGTATGTGACAGTTCCTTGAACGATCCAACCCTCCTGAGGTACAACGTTTCAGTATGGGATATTCGTTCGTTCAAGAAACCTGTGGCAACACGTTCCGAGGCAACGACGCTTTACCCTGGCACAAATGCAGTGTTCAGTCCTGATGAAAAACACATCCTTACGGGCGTTGGTTCTGCATCAAAAGGTGGACTGGGGAAACTCTTACTACTCAGCCGAACGGACCTGAGTGTCGTCAAGGAGGTCGAGATGGAGTCAACTCCGGTGAAGGTACTTTGGCACCCCAAGATCAACCAAATCGTTGTGGGACTCTCGAACGGGACGATATCAATTTTGTACTCGCCAGACACCTCCGCGCACGGTGCAAAGCTCTTGTTATCGAAGGGAGCACCGAAGCGACCGACGGTAGAGGATATGTCGGATGCACTCGCGGCACCGACGATCTTGACTCCACACGCCTTGCCAATGTTCAAGGATGGGGACGGAATTGTGAAAGGGACAAAGCGGAAGAGGGAAAAGGATCGATTGGATCCACGGAAGAGTCGGAGGCCGGAGTTACCGGTTACTGGGCCTGGCAAGGGAGGACGGGTCGGAGCGAGTGCGACGCAGCATGTCGTTCAGAACCTGGTGCGGGACACCACGCGGGACGAAGACGTGAGTGATTTGGTTGTCCTTGTATTTGTTGTCTGGGTGTACGATGGTGCGCTGGATGCGGTTTTCTGGGCTTCTCCCTTGTCAAATCACATGGCGTATCTTTCGTTCCATGCGACGGTGACTAACTGGCTGCTATCCTCCTTTGCAACGGTGTTGCACTACAGCCACGGGAGGCGCTCCTCAAGTACGCACGACTGGCAGAGGTCGATCCACAATGGACTGCAGGTGAGCATCACATATGGGCCGTACAATATCGCTTGCCTTCGCGGCGCGCCGGCATCGCTCGTAGCGGAGTGCCAATTCAGGAAGGTTGCCGTTGCGGAGTTCGAATAAATGTATTGCTGTGTTTGTGTTTATCTGCCGGCTGACGTGGCGGCTCTTCTTTTTTTTTTTTTTCGTTTCCAGCGTGGCGACAAAATCAACCCAAGCCTGTGTTTGCGAGTGTATCGGAGGAGGAGGAAGAAGAAACGTAGGACGCTGGGGCTGCGTACAGGGCTGTGTATAGTAGCTACATGTGTTATCTGCAGCGAACAGTTGTGTGAGGATGCAGTGTGAGTAAGTATTTTGGATGGTCCCTGCGCTGGTTGGAGACCGAACCTTAATTCCGGCCGCATATAAAGACCCAATGGGTGGCTGCCGATTCCCCAAATCCAAAACTCCCCTCCCCCTCTGCAAACGTCACGCTGTGTGACAAAAATTGTCACGCGCCACCCATGAACGCGACCGACGCTGCTCAACACAACGCGCCCACCGTCGGAAATGATGACAAACCAATCCCGCTCGACCCCACCACCGACGTACCACCCGACAACAATGGTACACGTGATAGATAGTTTATATTCAAATTTCCCCTTAGCTAACCCTAAACACTGAAAAGATTCAATTGTCAACCAGTCCTCCCTGAGCTCTCTGCCGAACGGTCATGACCACCCCGACCACCCAAACTCACTAGACTCTCCCGTTGCCACCTCCCCAATGTCCATCTCCCCTTTCGATCCAGGTTCGTACAATCAAACGCTTCTTTGTCTGCCGTCCCTCTTATCTGAGCAGCCCCCGTCCTTGTTCAACCCCCTCCTACAACCCCATCACCCCCCCCAGGAGAGCCAGATGCTGCTCAAGACATCAAGATGGTAGGGACGCCGGAGGGGATCGTAGAGGAGATGCTTGTTTCCGATGCCGCTTCACCAGACTTCTCGGGCCCCAACGGTGCCCCTAATGGCAATGTCGTCTCTTCGGAAGTTCCAGACGCAGAAGTAGACGGCGACGTGAACATGGACCAGACCGTACACGTCAACGGTCATGCAGTAACGACCGACATCAAGCTACCTACGCACCGCGATTCGTTCACCGCATATCGTTCTCCTATCCACCTCTCCCATCAAGTGGACGCAGATGCGGACGATGGTACCCAGCCTCCGCCGGCAAAACGAGCACGCAAGTTCTCCGATGCCGATCAGGCATCCATCACCAATGTGAGCCAAGCCCTCGGCCTCCCATTCTAGCATACTGATGCTCTGTCCTTTGTACCGAAATCCCAAGACGGCCTCTCCTCCTCCCGCCACTGGTTCTTCCATTCAGATGAATGAGGAGGCTGCTTCCAGTCCTGCCCCTGTGATATCAACCGCCGTTGGCGCTGCTACACTCAGTATACAGCAGCATCGGTTCTGCCTTTCCACTGTCCGTTCGTTGAAAAAGATGAAGGATGCGGCGCCCTTCCTTCATCCCGTTGACCCCGTCGCCTTGAACATCCCCCACTACCCCAGCATTATCAAGAATCCAATGGATCTCGGGACCATCGAGCGCAAGCTCATGTCTTCCAATCTTCAAAAACCCGATCTGAATCCTAACAACCCTCGCTATAACAATGCCGACGAGTTCGTTGCTGACGTCCGTCTGGTGTTCATCAACTGCCTTACGTTCAATGGGCCAGATCATGCCATATCCAAAGCGGCCAAGCACCTTGAATCCGTTTTCGACAAACAAATAAAGAACTTACCACCGCCGCAAGTGGTATGTGAGTATCGATAGTTTTCGTGGAACAAGTGCTAACACTGTGGTAGGCCAAGCCTTCCGTAAAAATCGCCACTCCTCCCCCACCCCCTGCACCCGCTAAGAAAGTCAACTCGGTACCACCTGCCCCTGCTCGACGTGCATCCACCTCCGTCCCTGTGATTCGTCGTAATGATGTCGAGCAGGCATCCGCACGTCCAAAGAGAGAGATTCACCCACCTCCCCCGAAAGATCTACCATATGCCGATGCACCAAAGAAGCTGCGCAAACCGAAGGTGGCCAAGGACAATGGTTCGACAGAGCAGCTCAAATTTTGCGCTAAACTCTTGGTAGAGTTGCACCGGAAGCAACACTGGAATGTCGCGCACCCGTTTTACGAGCCAGTCGGTTAGTACCAGGGGTCGTCCTTTTCATCCCATCCCCTTACCACATGACTTCAGATCCAGTTAAATTGGAGATCCCGACGTATCCCAAGATTATCAAAAAGCCGATGGACTTGTCCACTATGCGGAAGAAACTGGAGAATCACGAGTATCCGACTGCCTCTAGGTTCTTCGACGATTTCAAGTTGATGATTCGAAATTGTTTCACTTTTAACCCCGCTGGCACCCCTGTCAATCAAGCGGGTATCGAGCTGCAGCGCCTTTTTGATGAGAAATGGAAAAATATGCCACCGCTACGGGAGCCGAGTGAGGAGGAAGAGATAGAGGAGGAAGATGAATCAGAGGAGGAGCGCAGTCGTGCGTCCATTGTTGTGCAATCATCTTTATGCTGATGTGCTGTCCAACACAGGCAGGATTGCATCAATGGAGGCACAGATCGAGTCGATGCGAGGAAATCTACTCGCACTGAAGAATCAACCTGCAAAGGAGAAGAAAAAGAAAAAGAAGGAGCCGAAACCTACTACTACATCAATCTCCAAATCCACTACCTCCCGTAACGCCAAAGTTGCTAATGCTGGAAATGGCACTGTCAAACGGAAAGCAAAGAAGCAGATTCCAGAGGATGATACGCTGTCGTTTGATCAGAAGAAGGACCTTAGTGAAGCTATAACGAAACTTGATGGACAAAAGTTGGAAAAGGTCATTCAAATCATTCACGAAGGCGTCCCCGAGATTCGTGATGTGAGTTATTTTTTACTCCGTAGAGGATATACCAAGTCTGACTATGTTATCAAGAGCACCGAGGAGATCGAGATTGAGATCGACCTGCTGCCTGTAAACGTGCTTACGAAGCTGTACAATTTCGTGTTGCGGCCCTTGCGGCAGCCCCCTCAAAAGCGTAGTCGCCCGACGGGGAAGGGCACCGGTACTGGTGGCCTTAAACGCAAGAGTATGGACGAGAATGCCGAGGCAGAGAAGATCCGGCAACTAGAGGAACGTATGAAGCTATTCGACAATGCTTCAGGAAACAACACTGCCCCCACTCCTGCTGCCATTCCCCGGCACGACGATAGCGACCATTCCTCGGACTCAAGTTCTGATGAAAGCTCAGCGAGTGAGTCTGAGTGATTCTGTGCTCTGTTGCATTTGGTTGGCATTTTCACTCTTCGCGTGCGACCGTTGGTGATGAGGACTTTTAGTACGGGGCGTTTATCAATCTCCCCTCATAATGTTCTCTCATAATGACGGTGTCTTTACTCTTGATCTTTATAACCTTTTTCTTCGAACTACCTGCTTTCATTACCCTCTTCATTACTCTTTTCTTCCTCCATCAGCATCCACGTACATTCACACAATCATCAAACTAAACAAACAACAGCAATGTAGTCAGCTAATTCTAGTCAGCCAGTTATGTTCCATCGGGCAAGTCGCCATGTTGCCAGTCCGAGTGGTCAGCGCTAGCCGTGACATTTGTAGCCATACAGTAATTTACTACCTCGGAGCACTGGTCAGCATGAGAAGGAAATATGGATTTCAAGCAACCATAACAAAAACACAAATCGGTAGTATGCACACGCATGAAATCACCTACATTTGGAATTGCTCCCCTGCTTCCACTGCTGCCATCCCGATTTTGTGGGTACAGCAGGAGGTGGCGGAAGCGGAGCATGCAGTGGGGTTGGTGGGGAAGGTAAAATAATCGAAGGAGGGATGGAAGGGTGACCACGAGAATCATGATGGATTGAGGGGTGTGTGTGTGCAGGAGGCGGAGGGGGCGGCATCAATGATGCGGGAGGGGAGGGTGGAGGAAGGACAGAATGAGGGTTGCTCGAATCTAAGGAGGTCCATCCTCCGGCACGGAACATAGGAGCACCAGACGTCGGAAGCGATCGCGACGCTGGGGGCGTAGGGTGGACAGACGGAAGTGGTGGTGCGTGGGTGGGTAAAGGCGGAGTAGGGCTGATTACTGCCCAACCTGGGCGCTCAGAATCCGTGTCAGGAGGTTTGAGTGTCGTCGTGACTGCAGCCCAGCCAGCCTTCTTAAATCCACCGGGCCTTGTCTCACTTGTGGCCACTGTGTCGCATTCGGGGGCCAAGAGAGGAGCGGCCGGGGCCGCAGCGATAGGTTTCGCCATCCTGATGCCTTGGGCTCTGGCAAGCTTCCTCAGTTCCTTTTCTTCTCTCTTCCGCTCCTTTTCTTTGCGTTTCTCCAGCTCTTCTTGATTGACCAGGCGAGCGCTGGCTTGCATGTCTTTCAAACGTGCCTTGTGGTGGTGGGCATAAGAGTTAGTATGCTCGTCATACTGAGCGACGTTTTGGAACTGTTTCTCGCAGAGTGTGCAATAAAATGGCTTTAGAGTGTCACTAATCTCAGACTTGACGGCTGCACGCTTGGCCACAGTGTCCTGTCAATGAAAAGGCTGTTATGAGAGGGGCCTCGAGCACGTAGATATGGCGTTCTACTTCTCTAGCTTTGCGCTGGTCTTGGGTCTCCTTCCGTTGGCGCTCCGAGTCTAACTCTCGCCTCTGCGACACAGTGGTTTCGATCATGCGGACATCCTGATTGATTTTTCCGAGGCCAGTCAAATCGTTTTTTATCTGAAAAGGGATAGGGTCGACTCGTCCTTATGGAACATGTTACTAGGCAGGGTAGGGATAAGAGAGTCTAGCCTACCATCCCCTGATAACCCAAGTGGCTGTCCCTCTGACCAACCGAGTTTCGTGAGCATTGCAAAGCCCCTGTTTGTGCTCTTTATCTTGGTCTCGACGGTGATGACCTCTCTTGGAGCCTGGTGGATGTATTCGTCATACTTGTCGATGTTAGCCGCATCCGCGGGAGGCGGGGATGGTGTGCGAGAGACAAGTGAGATGCTATCATCTTCGCTGTCCTCGGTGTTGTCACCCTGGTATGATCTTGATCGCTGGAGGAAGGGAGGAGGAAAGAGGGCAGTACGGCGTGTTTTTAAGGACGCCAGGGAATATGGCAGAGTACCTTCAAAAGCATGGACGCGCCCGACTGATCTTGTTCATTCTGCTCTGGGCGCGTCATTGGAATGGCGTTCCAGCGAGCGACGCTTTCTGCAGACATGTCTGTCAGTGTTTCAAGGTTTGCGAACGGCTTGTTACTGAATGGGTGTTTGGTGCACGTGACCCGTACGCGGCTGTCAGCGGGCGTTGCCATTGATCGCGTTCGAGCCCCACGTCCAGCTCGACATCGTCCAGGACGATGAACTCGGACGATTACTTCCCCGATGAACTCGACTCTGGTATCCTAAACCAGCTCGATGTCATCGAAGCGGCACATCGTCCCAAATTCACCCACAACCCACCCGGCCGTCGTTCTCCTAAGAGCCCTCACCCACCGAAATTCGTCGTCACGTCCAAGCCAGCTCCTCCTAAACGAATTGAGAAGGATGACTCGTATATGGACCTTACACTCGACCTTGACGAGGTGGACCTGCAGCGTCTTGACTCGTTCGTCGACGCGGCATACAAGAGCCAAACAGCCCCGGTCGCCGGTTCTAGTAGTGCGAACCGTCCCTCGTCTAAACGCTCCGTTCAGAAAACCCTCTTTGGAGACATTGTACCTCCCTCCGCGTCCACCAGTAAAGCTAGTCCCCCATCTCATGGTCCAATGCAAAGGTCCAAGTCGGACCATCGCAATCCTTTTGGTCAGCAGGCCCCTAAAACCAAACAGTGGGATCATACCGCATTTGCGAAGTCTGGCTGGAGGAAGCAAAAATGTAAAGGAAAGTCTGATGAGGACGAACAGGAAGATGATGTGGAGTTTGAACAGTTTCCTGCTCCGTTCGTCTCAGGTGCGTGATGGGTGCTATAGTTGATCATGTCAGCTCATGATGGCGTAGTTGGGTGCGTAACTTGGTCCTAGCTTTTTAGTGCCGAAAGTTGAAATCAAATGTTGCCTGTCTTGATTACGAACTGAAGCCCAGTGAGTGTGACTGTATTAGACACCGTGTAGTGTCCACTTATAACTTCCGTAGCCTCCTCCCATGAAGCTCAAGGTGGACATGCTCGAGGCAAAGCATTGGATTTATCCACTCAACCATCCCAAACGAGACTATCAATTCAATATCGTCAAGCATTGTTTATTTGATAATACACTAGTATCTCTTCCGACAGGCCTAGGAAAGACTTTTATTGCCGGAGTCGTAATGCTGAATTGTGAGTTTTCGTATACCGTTCCCTGTACCAGACCTAACACAATTTATTGAAGTCTACCGGTGGTTCCCCGAGGGCAAGGTGGTCTTCGTTGCGCCTACAAAGCCTCTAGTTTCTCAGCAGATTGATGCATGCCATCGGACATGCGGTATTCCGGGCAGGGACGCGGTGGAACTAACAGGCAATAATCCACGCGCGTACAGATCACGTATGGTGCGTCCTTGCTCAACGTTCGGAGCAGACCTCATCTTAACATTTCACAGTGGGAGGAGAAACGAATCTTCTACATGACACCCCAAACACTTATGAATGACCTCGCGACCGAAAATTGTGATCCGCGTGATATTATTCTCATGGTCATCGGTTTGTAACATTCCGTGCTTTGTGTAGTACATTTCTGAATGTTATGCAATACAGACGAAGCACACAAGGGCACAGGCGATTACGCATATGCGCAGGTCATTCGTTTCCTCATGGCGAAGAACCCAGGCTTTCGAGTACTCGCGCTTACCGCGACTCCCGGAAGCACTCCCGAAGCAGTCCAAGCGATTGTAGATTCTTTGCATATCGGCAGGATTGAGATCAGAAACGAAGGAAGTCTCGACCTAAGAGAGTATATGCACAAGAAGGTCGATTTTTTCCTGTTGCTGATTCAAGGGATGTCTCATAATAATACCTTTTGAGTAGGAGATCAAGCAGCATATCATCAAGATGACAGACGACATTGTTCGCTTTCAGCAACTCCTGAAGACTGTCATGGAGGTCAGATGAAGCTAGTCTGGTTTTCAACAACTCTGACTGTTCGTAGTCGGTAATAAAACCGCTTGTGACCAGGGGCGTTATGGAGCCATTGGACGTTGTCAAGATGCATCCATACCGTGCAACAGCTATTATGCAACGTATTGCAGCCCAGCGAAGTAGTCCACATGTATGGGCCATGGGAACCCTCTCCATGGCATCATCCATGGCAAGAGCCATGTCATATTTGGTATGGTTTTGCCCGATTTCACTGTGATACGTAGTTGATGGCCTCCGTCACGTCTTTTGTCGCGCGAGTAGATGGAAGCTAGCGTCACCATGTGCCTGCATTCTCTGCAAGCCCTGATTCGCGATAAAGAAGATTCCGATCAGAAGAAAAAGAAGGCACCCTCAAAACTCAAGTCGGACCACACGTTTCAGAGACTTCTTGCCGACCTTGAAGCAGCCCAGAAACGACCAGGGGGATTTGGGATGCACCCCAAAATGGAGGTTCTCAAAACCCTCTTAGTGCAACATTTTGGGCAAAGAATCTCTGACGGAGACGGAGAAGAGGTAGAAGTCAATGGCACGCGAGCCATGGTATTTGTGACATATCGGGAGTGCGTGGACGAGATCGTCGAGGTCTTGAACCAGGAATCACCACTGGTGAAAGCAACGCGCTTTGTCGGACAAGGAGCCGATAAACAGGGTAACAAAGGTTTTGCCCAGAAAGAGCAGTTAGAGGTAAGATACAAGCAACCAAAATTTTCTCCATCACACTCAGTCCTACGGGAAGGTGATCAGAAAGTTCAAAACTGGAGTGTTTAACGTTTTGGTCTCAACATCAATCGGAGAAGAGGGTCTCGACATTGGAGAGGTAGATATGATCATATGTTATGACGCACAAAAGACGCCCATTCGTATGGTCTGTCATCTTTCTCTCTTCCCGTTCCTTTTGGAAAGAGATGAACCCAATTTTGTTTCCCTTCCACAGCTTCAACGTGTTGGGCGAACCGGTCGCAAGCGCGATGGTCATGTGCATGTTTTGCTCGCCGAAATGCGGGAGGAGTTAAACTGGGACAAAGCACACGACACGTACGCCGAACTACAGAAATGTATTGTTCGTGGAGACCAGCTTGAACTGTATGGTGATGTACCGCGGTTGCTTCCCGATCACGTGCGGCCCCAAGTACTGGAGAGACGGATGGAGATTGAAGAATATGTTCGCGAGCAACATGGGAGAAAGATATCTCTGGTATCGCAAGATGGAGAGCCAGCCGTGCCCAGAAAGAAGAGGAAAAGAAATGATGACATTGACAGGAATATTCCCCCTGGTGCAGGCCACGGCTTCGTAAGCGTAGCTGATTTGCTAGTCAAGGGGAAGAAGAAAGTCAAGTCCATTAAATTTGACGATGCCCTGGCTAATGACGATTCTACGGATATGGAGCTAGAGGGGGATATTTTTGGTACCCGGCACACTTTCTCTACGCCCGCCATCCCTAAGTCGAGTTCTACGCACAAGAACACGTCGAAGCCACGCAAGACGGTCCCCGAGAAGCACAAGCCATCCGCGGCCGACAGAGGGGATTCCTCGACACTCAGCCGTCTGTCTCGGCAGGTTGGCACAGTAGACCGGGATGTGCCTTATTTTGGCCAATCCCCCCCGAAGGAGGTGACGCACACATCTTGTCGATCCTCGCCGGCTCCTCGCGGCCGTTCCCCCCACGGCGCGTGTCTCAATCAATCCCCTAACGATGTGATTGAAATCCGTTCGACTTCCTCTCCCGCCCCCGCCGCCGTTCTCTCTGGTCCTGTGGGTTCGTCCAAGGACAAGGGCAAAGAACAAGTATTTGATCAAGATTTGATACCTGCATCCCCTG
Organism: Pulveroboletus ravenelii; assembly: GCA_038090235.1. Taxonomy (NCBI): domain Eukaryota; kingdom Fungi; phylum Basidiomycota; class Agaricomycetes; order Boletales; family Boletaceae; genus Pulveroboletus; species Pulveroboletus ravenelii. Next base: position 79,444 of record JBBPMH010000048.1, read on the forward strand.
ACTCTTCGTCCAAAAGGGCTCATCAAGATGTTGCTTGGCTTTTAGATGAGGATGAGGATCCAGACATACAAATTATTAGTTCTTCACCCGCTGTCCCAGAGACGAAGCACAATCCTTTGCGCTCGCTCCAGCTCGCAGACGAAAGTGCTTTGGAATTGAAGGATGCTCTTCACCTACCTCCACAGACGACGGAGTCACCTACGAAGGATAGACCACCCTCCACCCCGCCTCGAGTTACCCGTTTCTCGCCTGGTCCTACCTCAGATATTCCAGAGGGGTCGTTCGCAGTACGGCCAGCAGGCAGGCGGCGAACCGTCAAGACAGAAGGGTCGGAAATTCCGGACATGCGGTCGCCGCTTCCATTGTGTCGGTTAAGGCGCAATGGCACGGAAATAATTCCCCGAGCATCTACACCCCCGCTACGGCCGAAGAAACCTGGCCGCAGACCTCCGATCTCTATTCGACACAACCCATGGTTGGATGGCGAAGCGGCACATTCGGGAGATGAAGAAAGCACAGGATCTTCTCACTCGGAAGACGACGTGGAGAGTGATTCTGACAGGCAATTCCTGAAAGATGTCGCTGATACACAGGTCTCGCCGTCGTATGACCAGAGTCGCGTTTACCGACAAAGCCTCTTGACGCAAGCGCCGGGGCTCGTCGATGCGCCAGTCTTTGCGAATAAGCCTGTTCGGGGGGGTGGTTCTGTCACCGCGCGAGAGCACTCGCTCAGACGTCCCACGTTTTCGAGCTCGCCGCTGCGCGAGGACTCTGAACCGGATGAATATGTGTTTGGGAGTTTTGTGGTAGAAGATGATGCAGACCTCTCGTTTGATTTGTGAGATGTAATACACTAGGTGGTCGGAGATAAGCGCATCTCTAATTGAAACTGGCTGATTTGGATTCTTGTAAGGTTGGCGTCGTGCGGAACCATCCCATATCACATGATGTGACCATTTGTGACAGTAGGCATTTTGAGCAGATGCCGTTTGATGCCGCAGTGCATTTTCTTTCGTGCTAAGCCCTCTAAACCTCACTGAAAGCTCAAAATGTATTCTTACACATTTTAGTTTCACATTCTGCTCAATAAAAAATCTGTATCCACATTCACTTTATACTTTGCATTAGCTACTTTCTCATTTACTTGCTGTATTGAATTGATTTTGAGTTTCTCTACTCATCACGCAAAAGTAACGCTTTTGCACGTGACGTAGGATGGTTCCGCACGACGCCAACCTTAGTAGCTGCGATGTAGCACTGCTTACATAAGCAGTAAATGTACTGCCACATCTCAAATGCAGATATTACAACAGCCTTGAGAATGTGATGCGCGGAGGAACATGTGAGAGAACGGGGCGCGAGCTAGAGTAATAGACCGTTAGGTCTCCAGTCGGTCGTATGAAAGACTATATATTACCTAGAGAATCGGACCGTTAGGTCCTGTACAGCGTAAGTATGGGTATACGAGTGGTAACGAGTGTCTAGATACTCACCTCCAGTCGGTCGTGTGAAAGACTGGAGGAGAGGGATTGTACCGTACGATGTGGGTCTAAATATGGTGATGTAACGAGTGTAGGTCGAACGAGGGATTGTACGATGTGGGAAATAGCGATGTCTAGATATGGTGATGTAACGAGTGTAGGTCGAACGAGGGATTGTACGATGTGGGAAATAGCGATGTCTAGATATGGTGATGTAACGAGTGTAGGTCGAACGAGGGATTGTACTGTACGATGTGGGAAATAGCGATGTCTAAATATGGTGATGTAACGAGTGTAGGTCGAACGGTAGTAAGGAAAGGAAGAGAATATACTATCTACGGCGTGATCTCTAACAGAACAGACACCAGTGACGACTTCGGATGGCCCAAGGGCGGCGTAGAAAAAAGGCTTTAGACCGGCCAGAGGTCGAGAGAATAAGAAGAAGAACCATTCAGTAACGAACGATACCCATTATCCCACCTTTATCGCGTGCCGTTCAGCAGCTAATCGTAATTCCGTTGTAAGGACCAGCGTGGTTGGCGAGGTTGGCGTCCAAGATATCAGGTAGGTCGCCGACGATGCATTCTGTGCTTGGGTTGTCCTGACCTGTTCGATGTGCGTTCATCATCCAGAGTCCATCCTGAAAGGCAGGGGGAAAACTTACCAGGGCAGTTTGCCCACTCACCAGAGTCCTTTATGTGTACCTCTCCAGAGGGGTGCACGAAACCCATAGTCGTGACGGGGAGGACCGGCATGGGATCCTCTTCGTTGTTGATGTGGGTCAAGTGTACGGTGGCGTCCACATAGTCGGCGAATGCTTGATTGCCAACACGAGGGAGACCGTAACAAATGGTCTGGAAGGTCGTTCCGGAGGGCAACCAAAGTGGGAGATACACCGAGTCGAGAAGCGAGATGGTCGCACCTACAGAAGAACAACGATGACATTTAGCCTTCAGTCGGTTGCCAAGGAAGCGTATCACGATCTCCAGGGGTACTTACCCAGGGAGTGGCCGACCATGGTCACTGACGTCGTCCCATACTGTGACATGGTTTGTTGCACAGCGGAAAGGACAGTCGTGGCAGTGCTGTCATGACAATGTGAGTGGGCGGACGGGGGCACGAGGTGGAAGTCATACTCTGCTTGCTCGTTTGCGAAGCCGCTATGGACCTTAATAGAGGAACTAAGTTCTGGGAAGAGCGTGGAGTTCAAGTTCGTCAGGAAGAAATCAACGTCTGTCAAGAGGGCCTCTCTGGAGGTTAATGGCTGAGAAAAGACATGACGCCACACAACAGCTAAAGTGAGGACCTACATTTTGGAAGGGTCTGTTCCTTGGTGGGCGACAATCACGGTATCGAGACTGCTATCATATCCAACATACCCTGCACATTCAGAGTCGGCCCAAGTCAAGCTCCGCATGTATTCAGTTAGATGACTTACAGTACTGAATAGAGGAACCATCACCGCCAGAAGCGACAGGATAAAAGCTGGGGTTGGCAGCGCAGTTGGCTTGATTGTACGGGAGTGGATCAGAGTTCTGTGGACCGATCGTGCATAACAGTTTAAATAGACATACCTCCACAGCTCCATGCAAGCGTCTTGGAGGGGCTACAGTATGCAGCACCCGCATAATATGTGTATGGGTTGAAGGCATCGATCTGTGCCGTCGATAGCGCAGTTATCGACTGCCTGCCGAAGAGAGCAGGCAAGGCCTGAACAGCCGCAAATCCGAGAAGAGCAGCAGCGAGAACAGAGGACATCAGTGGCAAAGTTCTTCAGGAATCTAAACGTAGAATGGGACGGCCCCACCACTCTACAAGCAGACTCTTATAAGAGCCCTACGGAAGCGCTGTATAATTAGCATTGATGGCGGCAAGCACACCCGTATGATCAGGCGATTTCAACAGCCGAGTGCACAGAGGTGAAAACAGCTGTTGGGCATTCCAAGATTCGTGTTGGTATTGATCGAGACGATGATTCATGAAAAAATACCCACCTGCTCATACATCACCCTCTAACCATTGCTTCTGAAGACGATGCTTAAAGTTGGGACGAGGGAGGCGTAAACCGAATCGAGCTAGCCCGCGTGTCAACGAACGTGCCAGATTGTCAATTAATGAAATAACGAAGGGCGCGCTCATGTAAAACATGAACATGATGAACAGCATGTCAAATAAATGAATTCGTGTCTCGGCAGTCACAGACCGCCCAACTTGGAGCGAGAGTCTAATAGTTTCATCCTTCCAAAAATGAAAATCATCATCCGACGAGGTACAGTCACTTGGTATCACAAACACGGTCACCATCTGACGCTGATGCCAACGTGAAAGGGACCTGGTATCCGGGCCATGAGATGGCATGCTGCGCTTCTTTCATTACGAGGCCGAGGCCCGGGGCAGATCGTCGACCATCCAAGTCCACCAAAGGAGGGTCCAAAGTAATTTACTTTTTACGACTAGACTCGTCTAGCCGGAATTACTAGAATGCTCCATTGAAGAAACCACGATGCGTCCACCGAATAGTTAGTCTATAACTCCAAGATGATCTTCTTTGATGGTCCCGATAGCAAACTGCGCAGGGTAAACGCGGGGAGCTGGATACGAATAGAGGACGCACAATTTCTGTCGCGTCGACGCGAGTACCTAC
>JBBPMH010000049.1:0-83279 GCA_038090235.1 Pulveroboletus ravenelii
TAATTTTCTCTGACAAAGTTGATTACATTGTCAGAAAATGTTATAAAATATTTATTGTGAACCTTGCCTATTTCCTAGGCGGAATTTGTTTATGGATGTGTGCTGACTAAGTTGAAAACACTTATCCGTTCATGCCCAAGGTGTGAACTTCGCAGCGCCAGTCCCAATGCGAAATCTAACACTATCGACGGTCCAAACGTCCATCCTACAGGCAAAAGATGTGGTACAATTTTCAAGCCCAACATCTGACGACACTTCTGCCACGCTCAGTGCGATCACATTCGACCTCGATCGCGATGCCACTTTCGCTGGTACAGAGTCACCTCAAGGAGAAATTTTGATCTGGAAAACATCGGAAAGTGTTTTCTCGATTCCTGGAAGCGGTTGCTTCGTTTTTTGTGGCTCGTACATGACCCCGAATGCAAGGATAGCGAGTCTTCGAGTGCTCTCCGAGTCCAGCCAACTTGTGCTTGTTACGACTGCAGGGGATATCGTGGTGTGGCAGCTTGACGATTCTGGATCTTTTGTTGTAAGCGATCAGATTATAGCTGCTCTGCTCCTAACCGTCGTTTCAGGGAGATGTTGATGTCTTGGGTACAGTAGAATCAGGAATCGCGGCTGCAGCTTGGAGCCCGAATGATTTTCTGTTGGTTGTGGCTACTAGTGCGCTCTCTGTTTCTTAACACTCGCAGATTGTCCATTTAACCGTGGGTTAGACGCAAACGTGATTCTGATGTCATCGACATTCGATGTTTTGTCCGAGGTCCCAATCGAGTCTAGCAAATTTGGGGAAGGTAGGCTCGATTTCCGGTCTTGTCAAGTCTCTAATGACGTATCCGTGGTTCAGATGTACCTATAAATGTTGGCTGGGGTTCTAAGGAAACTCAGTTCCACGGATCGATAGGGAGAGCTCATCTCAAGGTTAATAAGGACCAAAAAGACGTCGAAGGTGAACGTCTTTTTGACGATGGTCGACCTCGTATCACGTGGCGTGGTGACGGCGCCTATTTTGCGGTTTCTTCACGATCGTCTCTTGGACAACGGGTGATTAGGGTGTATTCTCGCGAAGGTCGCCTTCAATCGACTTCTGAAGCGGTTCCAGGTCTCGAAACCAGCGCTGCGTGGAGACCGAATGGTGCTTTGATCGCATCTACACAGAACGAGGTCCGGTTTGGACCTCAGGATGCTCGAAAGAGCGGTAAATACGATGTTATATTCTTCGAGAGAAATTGCCTTCGACATGGAGAATTCAGTCTGCGACGTCCCCTTGAGGACGATGGTTCGGGGTACAAGGTTAAAAACCTCGTATGGTCCCCTGATTCTGCCGTCCTCGCAGTATGGATCGAGAAGTTGGATGGTGATGTGGTGCAGTTGTGGACAATTGGCAACTACCATTGGTACCATTGTCAGTCACTTTACGCCTTCTCCCCTGTTGACTCTTTCCTGGGACATAACATATAGGTATCTCAAGCAAGAAGTCCGGGCCCCGGGCGATAGTCACTTTACGAGTGTTATATGGCACCCAGAAGCCTCGCTAAGGCTGCTAACGACGACGACATGTAAAGTTTTCCTTTACGTTCCGTGGTTGTTTCTGCATATTGACTCAATCTGGTTCCCTTTAGCGCAACTCGTTTCCCGAACGTTCGCGTGGGAGACCTGCGCTGGCGCAAGTGCTACTGGTACTGTTGGTGTTGTTGATGGAGGTTGTCTCCCTTTCACAAGGCTCAATTTCCATGGATTTACCAATCGATCCAACAGATGAAGTTCTGCTTACGCCTTTCTGCACTCAGAATGTCCCCCCTCCAATGTCGTCTTATCAACTCAAAGCATTACCGTCCACTTTGTCTGGCGATACATTCCCGGCACAGACACCGGTTCATATCTCAGTGTCCTCATCGAATGATCTCTTGGCATCTATGTGGCAAGACGGTCGCGTTTCTGTCTGGTCGCTGAATACGAGGATAGGATCAAGAAAAGGGAACGTGATGGATCCCACCCTCGTTTGGACGACGGGTCTATGCAACGGAGATACGTTCTGGAGACAAGTGTCAGTGTCTGATACGTTGGGGGGTGAAAAGCGCACTGTGACGGTGACAATGCTCGGCTCAAAGGGAGGTTTTGACCATGTCACCATCCACGAGGTTCAAATCGCTGATGCCGGTGATGACAAGCCCGAGAGTTTTTCCGTCGAGATGCCAGGAGTTAATGGTCGACTCGTGGAGAACTACGTTCACCTGTCCCCGGTCTGGCAGGACATGAATGGAGAAATGTTTGAAGGTCGAGTCACTTTAGGACTCCTATCTCGATTTTTTTCTCTGAAATTGGTGCCAGTGGATTATACACAAGATATTGTTTCGCAACTCTGTACTTTTCCCCAGCACTGCTTCTGGGCGACATGTTCTGTGGTGGATGACACCCGATTGTTTATCGGCCATGCATATTCGGGGAGATTGTATTGCACCACCCCCGGGTCGCACCCGGTATTACTTGCAAGCAATGCCAACTCCTTCGCCATCACAACGAGCCTCGTGATCTTCACCACTGCGGCGCATGACGCCCAATTCGCTCCCGTCACGACATTGATAAAAAAAATGCAAAGCATGAAAGAAGGGGACGAGCTCTCTCTGGCAAACGATGCCTCGACGTCGGGCGATACATGGGAGAAGCGCCGTGTGGAACGGGGGTCTAGAATTGTGACAGTCGTGCCCAGCGCAACGAGCTTGGTACTGCAGATGCCGAGAGGCAACCTGGAGACGATCAACCCTCGTCCTTTGGTCATGGAAGTCGTGAAGGCCGATCTTGACTCGTTCGTGAAAGTGTTTCGCTCGTGTGACGTTCCTTACACTCAGTTTGGCTACAGAGGGCGATGGCAAAAGGCCTTCGTGTCATGCCGGAAGCATCGCATTGATCCCAGTATTATTGTGCAGCACAGCAAAGACGCATTCATGGCAGGAGTCCCCGAGTTCGTCGATCAGATTCAGGACGTTGATTACATTAATTTATTCTTAACTAACGTTGGGTCAGTCTCCTTTCCCTTAACGCCCAAGTGCCTAGTTCCTGATCCGCGTAGGCGAAGCCAGCTCACGCAAAAGGCGATTTCTGACGTATGCGATGCCGTGCGTCGTGAACTTGAAACCAAAGACATCACCAAGTACGTCAACTCTATTTTGACCGCACACGTGGTCAAATCACCACCGGATCATGAGGCGGCACTCGCCATGCTGCTCCACCTACGAGGTTGGTCCTTCCCTGTGCGCAATTTTCGATGCTTTCGAACGGTTTCTAGATTCGCAGCCAGACCTAGTCGAGGATGCTGTGAAATATGTTATCTTCCTCGTGGATGCCGATCGACTCTTTGACACTGCGCTTGGAATGTACGACTTCTCGCTGGTACTGATGATAGCCCAGCATGCACAAAAGGTCACCCACTTCGAGTCAGGCGACGGGATCCACCTAACCTGTCCTTGTTTCAGGATCCACGAGAATATCTCCCATTCCTGCGAGAACTAAGAGCTCTCCCGCAACATTACCAACACTTCAACATCGACGATTATCTTAGAAGATACGGGAAGGCACTATTAAACCTGAAACTTGCGGGTCGGACGAGTTAATCTGGAAACTTGCCGGTCACTCACACTTTGATAGGCCCTGATCATTTCCAGGAGGCTCTTGAATACCTTGAGCGTCACCAGCTATACGAGGAAGGTCTTGCAATTTGGGAAGGAACAGAGCAGCACCAGGTTAATCCCTCCCCACGTCCTGAAAGAACATTGGACTGACGACCCTCGAGGCCGTCCTAGCCATGTACGGCAGTTGGCTTTTCGAACGGAGGGACTTCAAACAGGCGGCTCTAGGTGCGGAGCCATCGTCCGAGCCAAATTAATGTTAACTGAACTGGATTATAATAGCGTTTATCGAGGCAGGTAACTTCCGAAAAGCAATGGTTGCGTACGAGAGAGCACTAGAATGGCAAGAGCTTTTTGATATCTCGACAAGGGAACACGTGCTCGAAGAAGAGATCAATGAGATTGCCTATCGCATCTCCGGTCTGTTTTTGGGCGGGTGCCTCGACTTGCCCGACTTATACCATTTTCAGAGGAGCTTTTGTCAAAGAAGCGTTACCTTGAAGCAGCACGAGTCTTCATCGATTATGCCGGAGATATCCGGCAAGCAGTCATCGCTCTCGTTCAAGGCAATGAACTCTCAGAGGCGCGGAGGATTGTGAGTATATCAAAGTCCCTTTGTTGGTGCCCCGTCTCATCCCCGTGTATGACAGGCATCACTGCACTCAGCATCCGAGCTCTTTGAAGATGTGATACTACCAGGGGCATTCGAAGCCCGATCCCAGCTTGCAGACGACCTCACGGAGATGCGCGACCAGGTTCGCAAGCAAATTGCTCGAGTGCAAGAGCTTCGTATCAAGAAAGTAGAGCAACCAGGTGCGCGCCTTTTCCATCCGAGTGTCCTGAATTCAATGAGATTGATAACACGGATTGCCAAGATGCCTTTTATGGCATCGAGAACACAAATCTCCAAAATGTTGACGTGATGACGGACGTGTCGATGGCCCCGACAGCGTTCACGAGGTACACGGCCGCGCCATCTACTACTTCCAAAGCATCCAAGTGAGCAAGATTCGTGTCCCTCGGGATGCGAGCGAGGCTTTACGGACGTTCTTTACTCAGGCATAGCTCCAAGACAAAGAGAAAAATGGAACGTAAGATCGGGTCCGGGCGGAAAGGCACCGTGGACGAGGAAGAATATCTCCTGAAGTCGGTCTCAAAATTAGTTACGAGGTGGATAGTGATCCAAGGTACGTCCTCTGCGGGTTGTGTCGAGCCTCCCCAGGCCCCGACGCTGACCGCTCGCAGGCGAAGTCAAGAAGCTGCTGCCTCATCTGCTGCAGCTCTCGAAAGCGCACCGCGCGGAGGGTGAAGCCCTGCAGCAAGAGTTCAGTGCATTTGACATGGAGCTGCGGGAGGCGATCGAGGATATCTGGAAGAAGCCCGGGGCCGCACAGGAGCAGCCGGGAGACTCTTGGGCGGCCAGAATGCAAGAGAAGGAGAGGGACCGCTTGATAGACCCAGCTGAGCGTGTGCAAAAGCCGGAGATGGGGGTCATCAAGTGGAGGCTCGACTTGCTGCGAACAAAGAAGTAGCGTCGCAGAAGAGGTGTGGAAGTTACAACATACCGTTCAAAGTGTTAATTGGGTAGAGAAATCAAAAGACTAGTGGTACGTGATAGTGGGTCTACCTCAATTCAGTAGTCAGGCTGCGTCTCGACGTGGAAAAACAAAACTTCAACCGCAACCGCAACCGCTGTCAGTCCGCTGGCTCCTGGTCCCTGGAACGTTATATCGTCGTAGGCAGGTAAGGTCAAGTGAGAAGTAACAAGTTCCCAGACGCCGGTACAGAATAACAACGAGTGCGTTCCATTCCATTTCTTTAGCAGTAACTTCGCCATTGATTTCACAATGATTCACAGATAAACTCTCCCTTGCTGTGGCCTGAGTCAATGCTTCGCCTTTCGCATCCTGTCCCAGATCTTCGAAACGATCCCCTTTGGCGTCCTGCGTGAAATGTAAAGTCCTAATCTGGTATTAATCCCCAAGGGCCATGCAAACGACATCAAGGGTCTGTGCCTGGAGGTGAGTAACTAAGAACCGGGGACCATCAAGTTCCGCGACGTGGGGATGACCACGCCTATATCTTTCGCGACCGTAAGTACGTTACTGGTGTGGCTCATCGGTGGTGCTCATGGGATCAGCAGATTTTAGGTTTTTTTGATTGCCCAGGGAAGACTCTAGGCCATTTGATATGACGGACGGGTCCACCGCATGTCGCACCTTTTTTTCTCGAGCTAGGTTCAGGAGTCCAGCCTCGTAGGGCCATTTTTCTGGTATTACTTCGTTGCTTCGCTGGCTGATCTTGCGCATAGGGGGATGCAGTTCCGGAAAAGAGTCAAAGTTGATACGGCTACAACTACCCTCTGGTACACCGTCGCTCCACCGCGATCCGTCAGGTGACACACCTACTTATCTTTTGGACATATCGCCGACCTCGATTCAACTCGCAGGCGAACTCAGTCGGTGATCCCGTCGCAAGTGAAATGCTTGGAACGGACGCTCCCCGGAGGTAAGTTGGTGATTGTCATTCGTCGATCGGTTTCTTTCTCAGGTTTTCACGCGAGACTACCGTAACTGTGCGTCTTCCTCTCCAGAGTCGCCACCGCGATTTGCGAACGTCATTCTGCATCAGAAAGTTAGTGCCAACAGGCGTGGTGTTGTGAAGGGGAAGTATCGTGGCGGCCGCGCGGGCCAGCCGCCGTCATGCAGAACTCAAAAGCGGGGGGGACGTTTCGGACCTAGTGTCACGAGGTCATAAAAAACTCCCATGTCTCCCAGCCCGGTCTAGATATGAACTCGCCAGGTTCGGGAGTACTTTACTTGGATTAACATCGCCGACCCGTGACCTCGTCGTGATCTCAGATGAGACAGACAGACAACGTTGGGTAATTCAACGTTTGTGCAACGAGAAAACTCGACAACGATCCGAATGCCATATGGTCAAAACTACTGTATAGACACCGTGACGGGAACCCCGGCTTCAAGTTTATTGAACCTATTCGGGAGACACCTTTGTTGATGTCGAGTCAAAGAAAATCTCAGTAGACAAGTCTGGTCTACGGTCGTATAGCTGCGTTCCGAGGTGGTCGTGCGTCGTGGACGAAGGTGACCCATGTATATCGTTCCTGCAAGCCTTTTCGTTCGCACCTTCGGAACTTTACCGGCCCCGACGTCTGTGTAACACAACCAACTCCTACCTTTTTTTTCGTGTTACTTGGAAGAACACCATCGGACCGAATCTTCGACTCAACTGCGCTCAAACGACGTCCGATTCTTCGGACGGAACGGACAAGCGGAGATAACACAACCATGGACCTGCCACGACGACGCCAATAGGGCAGGTAGAACAGACAACTTTAACATCATTCCCTCGGTGCATTGGGGGTGTTCTCCCTATTTGACGAACATGTGTAACATGTACTAATAGTCACTTGATCAGTCCTTGGTATGTCACTGTTGCCCGACGAGTGTTAACGAATCCCCCGTCAATCGACCCCAGAGCGACCACTGACCGACATTGCTTAGAGCGCTCATACGGATTTCTTCCTCGCTTGTTCGCGCGACCTGCTTCAGGAATGCATGCTGTGTGGATTGAAACGAGGAAGAGCCTAGGCAAGTGTGGTGACCTCGGGGCCATCACTACTTGGTTAACAACGCCTCCCACCCTCTCGCCCTCTCCCGTTGATAGGTCTGATCGGGCACGGCGTTCAGATTCTCTCGTCCTCTCCACGTCCGCGCTCCGAGCAACCAGCAGTGCATCCAGCGTAATCCCCGCAGCACTATCATGTCACGTAATCTGTCTGACCCAAAACAGCAGCCAGCTCAGACTACACATTCCAGGAGCCGAACATGTCCCCGTCCTTGACACACATCCGAGTGTAGGCGACCGCACTGTGGTAGACGAACGCTGGACGCTAGCACAACGCTGGCCATGTAGGGAGAGGGGGTGCTGGTGGAAGTCATGCCGGATTAGCAAGGGGAGTAAGAGAGGGCAGCAAAGGCCGCATCAGGGGAGCACGCGGTATCCATCTTCTCCAGCGTCTCTTGTACGATGTGTGTGTACATCGATCCCGTCACACATGCTGGACGTGCACAAGATTCTTCCGTTGGGCCGGGGTTTTCTTGAGTGCGCACTAATACAACAATCTTTTTGATCGGAGCGGGAGCTGACGACGTTCACGAATTTACGCATTGGATTCAACCCGACCAACCCGGATCGCGTTCGTGCCTGCTCAGTGCCAAGCAAGGGGAAGTGCGCTCACCAGGAAACGCCGCTGGCTCTCGACCCTCGAAGAGTGCTTGTTAATCTGATCCCTCGCAACCACGAATCCGCTGCCGTTCTAGTTGGGTTAAGATATGTCCCATTCGATATCGATATTGACAGATTCCGTAGATCGGGATATTATATAAGAAAGCCGGATCGTTTGTACCATATGTATGTTTTTCCGGGTTGTCAAAGGGAGCGAGCGGGGTACTATGAATACATTGTCGATAGCAGACATTAGATGCATTGAGCTATTGGAGAACCTGAAAGCGTGAGCGGTAGGAGCAGGTGTGCGACAGTGCGGGTTGAAACAACAAATGGAAGAAGCCTGATGATGCGATGAACCGCATGTGCCAGGGATATGAACTGTATGACCATGCGATGCGGGCCAAGGGGTAGTCATCGTTCGGGCATGTTGTCGAGCGCTTCAATGTCAGATATATCTGCGAATAAAGGTAAGGCACGCGAACAAGAGCAGCCAATGTCTGCCCACCTATTGGTGATCGGAATACCCGAACCTTTCAGTGACGGCGATTAGTGGGAAAATCATGGACAAAATACAATAAAAGGTGCCTCACATAAGGATGCAACGTGGTTGCGTGGCCTTCTGAGCGTGACCGCACTAGACTCCTCGAACGGTGGTCGAAGACAGATGACTCTGAGCTAGGTGTTTCAGCACCGTGGGAATGCCATGCTTGCATTCGGAAATTGCCCTCGAGTGAATTGGGATGCGCGGCGTTTGATGGGTCCTGTGCTTCATACTCGGGTGATGCATCATGTCCCGAATCTGATGAAGGTTGTCCCAACGGTGCCTGACAGATGGAAATAACCTGGTCTTTTGGAGATGCGGGGCGCTGGTTAGAGATAACAGGCAGCCGGTTTAGGTCGGTGGATGAGGATGATTTCGCGGCAGCAGCGACGGTGTATCCAAGTTCTTCCGTCAGCGAACGAGGAAAAAAGATCTATGATTATTCAGTACGTGGCTTACACGAGAGCGCAGGAACGACATACGAGCAGAGTTATCCCGGACGAAACAAATGAACCGATGCCTCCAATCATCAGCAAGAAGTCTGACGGACACCATTACTGACCTCATTCTTTCCACTAGCGGCATTACTTACCCGGCCAAAATCTATACCAGAGAGAATGAGACATTGCAGAAAGTATAGCACCGAAAACACTTACGCGCTGTTGTTAATTGCGTGACTTCCTTGTACACCATCTAGAGATAGTACAAACAGCGGAACAGAAAACAAGAAGCGATAGATAATGCGTCCAACCTAGATCGGCAACGTTGATTGATAGGCTGAGAGTGCAGGGAGATGATATACTCACGTTAAGCTGGTAAAAAAAGACAAGACGAAGAACTACACTGGGAGCAGCGCCGTCCTCCGTCACGCGACGAATGAACGCAGGAAACCGTGAGAGGACGTAAAGGAAGACCAAGGATGTTGCGGTAGAGGCAGAAGAACCAACAAGAAGCGTCCAAGCGAGGCACTAGAGAAGTCATATGAACACTTGCCAGAGAAAAACCCGGGATGGTTACCAAGTCGAGCTGCCTCCGTGAGATAAAGGCTGTAAGTGGCATCCCGACCAAAGCGAACAATGTGCCTGTCACGGGATAATTAGCGAGTCGAGTCTTTTCAACATGGATGGTGGTGGAATACCCCAACGCCAGAATTTGAACTCGCCGCTGTCGAACCACAGCCTCGTGGTAGGACCTTGATTTTGGAGGAACAGCCAGAAAGTGAGCTCTGCGCCGCGCAGGACAATCAGCGGAGTGGGAGGGGATGATTGAGAGCGGGCCTGCCTTCGAGGTGGGTGACGCTGGATGTAGGGTGATGTTTGAACGAGGAGTAGAAAAAAGAGGGAGGACTGACAGTTCACAACCCCACGCAACGCTGAACACGAGCAAGAGGGGGAGTAGCCATTTCTTGTTGCGATCCGAGTAGTACTCGAGCGGTACAGGTGTTACTGGCAGACGGGATCGGCGGACAGACGGAAAAACGGAGGACCATCTCACCTTGACCTTCTGACGTCGCCATGAAACCTGGGACGACGGAGGATAAGAGAAGCGAGCGACGAAAGGGAGATGAAAACGTGCCTTCCTGGAACTTCAAAAAGGTGAACGCGACGGTGAAGAAGACGAGACAGGTGAGGGTTGCTAGGTAGGTGTACTGGCAAGGAAGGTGAGAGGTAAAAGCGGCGGAAGGGAGAAGCATACACTCATGAAACGCTTGAAGGCTCCGGGTTTCCTGCCGAACTGGCGCCATTTGAGGCAGTGGAACCTGTCGTAGCTCCAGAGGTGGAAGAGGTGGAAGGTGAAGAACTGGATGGGGATAAAAGTCTGTATGAGACATGTGCGGGATGAGGTAGACTGACTGACCAGGGTAGATAGAATGGACCAGAGAAGGTAGGCAGTTGGAGAACCACCTGGCATGGGGGAAAGCGGGAGGGGGGGAGGACAGGGAGGTTAGGCGGGGGGGAGGGAAGAATATGCACAGTAAATAAGGGTGGATGTTTCCCCGCAAAGGGTGCAGTGTCCCGAATGCCGATCGCCGAACTTGCGTTCGACCGTTTCGACGACCAGATCTCCGTCAAACCCTCACTCATCTTCATTCTAAGACAAATGTTTCAAGCCGCTACTACCATCTACGCAATCCTGACAGCCACGGCTGCGCTTTTCCCAACTTCCTCGCCAAAGATGTTGATATCCCACTTTTGGGGTTTGTACGTCACAGGCGTGTTGTACCTGAGGTGAGGTCAGCACTCAGCCACCAAAAAAAAAAAAAGATTTCAAAGCACGCACCGCCTAATGTTGCTGCGCCCAATTACTGCCACCTTTTTTAGTCTTACTTGCTCAACTCGACTTGCTTGTTGGAGATGATGCGAGCTGACAGAACATCAAAGTCCAGTCCGTCTCTGGACAGGATATCCATCACATACCCTCTTGGACACTCTTCGGAATGACGGAATACCCGCGGTAAGCGCCCCAGGCAATCAGCACCTGCGCAGGGGCTGCACTGAGGCTCTTGGCAACCGACTGAACGTCAGGGTGCTCGATAAGCCTGGGAGCACCAACCACTGATGACGACATCAACGGAGGATGGCTCACAGGCTGCAACAATGACCTACAGTTGTTCCCGAGAGGACCGTAAGCCTTCAGATGGATCTGATTATCTGTGCAGTATGTGACGAGATCGTCCTGCGGAAGGAGAGGGTGGGCCTCGATCTGATTCACCGTCTAGGACGACACGATTGAATAGGTACGGGACGGTGTAACCAGGGAAAAGAACGCACCGGAATGACGCCGGTGGCGTCGATGATGCCTTGGAGTTGAGCAACGGTGAAGTCTGAGACACCAATTGCCCTAACCTGGATAAGATATGAGCCTGGGTCAGGTTGCGATGACGCATATAGGGCACCTTTCCCGTCTTTCGTATGATCATGGCCCTCCAGGTGTCAACGAGGGACGTTTGTGTTACATTTGCGGACTGGTTGACAGGGAAGAGACCCTGTCCGGGCACGAATACAACGGGCCAGTGGACGACTGAATTGCGACGCGTCAATGAAAGAGGTGACTATATGCGTCTCACACGCACGGTAGAGATCAAAGTAGTTGGTACTCAGTTACTCAAAGGTCTCGTCAAGGGCGGCCTCGACGAGATGGGACCGATGACACGGGGAAACTCTCCAGAGTTTGGAGCTCCCCACGAGAGACAACGGAAGGGATGACTTTTTTGAGGACACGACCGACCTCGTCTTGATTTTCGTCTACCCTGGCCAGATCGAGGTGGCGATAACCGTTTCAAACGACCTAGACTGTAGAGTCAGTGAGAGATCGACGGTGACGGACGGCGTTCTCAACTTCATTTGGTTTCGACAACCATCTCGAAACCAATCTGGAGGATGGTCGCGCCGGTGTTGAGATGGAGGGAACATGTTGAGCGAAAACAAGTACAAAAAGATGCTCTCCTCCCCACCTATACGCTCACAGCGGCCCGGGTACCGGACGGTCCGGACGTGATGTCTGGCGAGACATTCACGGTGAGCCAAGTCTGGGATCCAAGTTAATGATATTAGTAAAGGTACCGCCTCGTAGTGATCGTTGCGGGCAACAACGTCGGCCAGGCGGACACGTCCATGTCCTGTGCATTTGCAAGAACATGATAAAGCGATCAACGGTAGCGGGTACGAACAAAGCCACACGGCTGTTACGAGCGGAGATTGAATCAGGCAACCTTGTCCCGCTCGCCCCACACGGCGTCACTGAACTTACACCGCGCTTAGCGCGTTCAGCGGCCATGAATGTGGGCAATTCAGCACCATAACCAGCAAGCTAACCCTGAAATCTGCCCTAGAACCTCCTCCGGACGCTGACAGAAAGTCAGGTCCAGGCGACTCCTGACCTGAAACTGCTGTTAAACACAGTCAAGGATGTCAGGGTATGCAGCACTGTCACCATACCACCACAGTTATCTGAATGCAGCAGCGCCAGGGTTACGACAGCAAGGTCTCCGAACCGTTCTACGAATCACTCGAGGGATTGCTACAGGACCTCCGAACAGTCACCATGGTTCGTGTGACCCATTGGCCCCACTGTTCCGCGTCCCTCCTAATGCATGCTGTTAGGATAACCATGATGCGGAGGCATTTCTCAAGCCAGTCACAAAATCGGACGTTCCAGACTACTATGACGGTCCGTATATCTTCCGTCTTTTCGTACCATTCTCCTATACCGCCTCCTGGGTTCGTAGTGATCACCACCCCTATGGATCTACAATCAATGCTTAAGAAGGTAAAGACAAAGCAGTACAAGTCCAAGCGCGAGTTCAAGGACGACCTTGACCTCATCTGGTCGAATTGCTTCAGGTATAACGCAACAGAGGCAAGTGCCCCAACTCTCTTCGTTTTCTCCTATTGAATTCGTTATTCTTTGTCTCTTATCATCTCGGCCTGCCCTCTCCGACAGGATCACCCTCTCCGACAATGCGCGATACGCCTAAGGAACAAGGCCGACGGACTCCTCGTGAATATAACCGACCGCAAGGACCGCGTCGATCCCAATATACCCCCTGATTTCTCTCCTTCCCCATCTTCTCGTCCTATCGCGCGTCCAACGATTAACGGATATTCATCACACGATCGTATCAAGCTGTCTTCCGCGTCGCAATCCCTTGCAAGCGCCACTCCAACACCTCGACTGCCTTCGATTAATGGCAAACGACCTTCTCCGGGCACCCTCGTCAAGAAGATGGGCATGGATATACCATTTGGTGATACGCCTGCACTAGTACGTACCCCTGAAGGAATGGCCGCTTTCCGATCCCTTGATATCGAGCTGGATGGACTTGGTGAACCTGGTCCATCTACCCTTGCCCATGCAAGCGGTCATCTATACCAAGGACTTGTCGAGAAGCTACGGAGTTATGTCACAATACCGGAATGTGACAGCGGGAGCGAGGATGAGCAGCTGACAGGTGTCAAACTAGAGAGTGATACGGGACTAAAACGCAGGCTACCGTGAGTGTTCATTCTTAATTCCAGACTGAACCCTCGAACACCGAAACTCTTCCCTGAACGCTCAGTAATGGTATCCACCATCGTCCTCGGAAACGCGTACGACTCACCCCTCCCGAGTCGGATGATGAAAGCGCTATTAGAGAAAGGAATAAAAACGCCATCGAGCTCTGGTGGTCTGCCACACAGTCCGATCCGTTACTTGCGAATGGCCTTCCTTCCCCCGTCCAATTTCCTCCATCTTCGAATCACCCACCTCTTCAGGTCAAGGCCATCCCGAGTCCATTGAAACCGTTAAAGCGAAAACGCCTAAAGAGAAAGCCCAACGCTCCTACTGCGCCGCCAAATACTCTCCTCGGTATAATGAACTCTAATATTAAAACACTGAAACGCGTCCGGAGAACACACGCCAAATTTGCGGCATTGAATCTCAACACCGAAGACGGCAGTGGTTTGGGGGCTGATGAGCCGCCAGAATCGCCCGAGGATGACCCTATGGATGAGTTTGTTGACGAACGACCGTGGGAAGCACTGGTGGGGTTGAAGAATGGGGACACAGAGGGTGGTATCGAGTTGGGAGGTGAGCGGGCAGTGCATTGTTTATGGTGGATGGACGGCAAGGTACTTGAGCATGCTGGCTTCCAGGGTGAGTGCGCACGGTAAGATTGTCGATCGGCAGGACACGAGAACTGAATTTCTGGATCCTCACAAGGTACCTCTTCTTCAGCCCTGGACGTTTTAACGGGTGTAACATCGGAGTTTCTCTTGAACGTTGGCCGTACCCTTAGATTCCTCTGCGACAAGTATGCAAAGACTATGACACCCGAGGTGAGATACCCTGGTCCCCTACAAACAGATCCAACAAGACGCTCGCTTTCGATTTCGGTGTTATGGAAAAAGGAATGCTGACATTGCCTATGGTGTGCAGGAAATTATTCTGCATGCCCTTTTCGAATCCGGGATCACGAAAATCCAAGACCTAGAACGGTACATCAAGGACGATATCATACGACATGGCTCTCGACTTACTGACCTCGAGAAGAAGCTTGTCAATGCCTATCGTGAAGCAACGTCCGTCGACGTTCTGGACGACGATGCGCTCTTCGGTGCGGGCTCAGAGGATGAGGAATCGGAAACGTCATTTGCAATGGGCTTGGGAGGATTCTCAGAGGCATTTGACGAGGATTTCCTTGGGCTTAAGGAGTTGGGCATCGCAGCAGAACTTGGTCTTCCGAGCTTGAGCGTACCGAAGAGACTGTTGAAAGCAAAGCGCGGCGATGGAATTGGCGCTACAAAGTGCGTTCATTGCCATTTCTCGATTCGCTGTGCGCCAGTTGGAATACTGACCTGGGTCGTATGGCAGGGCAAAGCCAACGGAGCCACCGCCACCTTATCCGCCGCCGCCGTCGTTCGTCCCTATCACCTCTAAGAACGTGGAAGACCAAATTGGGTTGCTCAAACCGTATTATCAAGTGCGACTCACAATGCTGGCACCTCCCGTATCTGCTCCGCCTGTCCTCGGTATGTCGCTTATTCCTCTTCCACATGGCGCACCGGTGTATGGCATAGAATCTATGAACGCGGCTGATTCTACACCCGGGTCAACACTATTAACTCTCCCGGACGATGCTCCGCCCCCTTCCCAAACCAAGCTGGGGCCTATCGGACAGGTCATGAGGAGTGGACCGTCGACAGGCGCCGTGAAGAAGAAAGCCAAAGCGAGTGGACCGCCACCCAAGGATACAGGCGGTGGCCCGATGTTACCGTTATCCTCTGGTCTGTTGACGCTGAAACCTGAAGACGTGTTGATGGAGCCTTTGGCGACACCACTCGACGCCGACGTTCTGCGCGCCGGGGACGGGGACGCGGCGCGAAGAGGTGCGAAGAGGCCGATGCCTGGTGGAAACGGGAACAATGGCACAAAGAAGAAGGCAGTGGAATTGCCACCCGTGATCGCGGCGAATGCCTGAGCGTTGCATCAATTGGGAGCGCTGTATCCCCCTGACCGTGGTGCTCAACGCTTGGGGCTCCTTCAGAAGCTACGTCGACGGACATGCATGCTTCCCAAGTTGTTTGCTTCGTCCTGCTAATACCACCTGCCTTCACACATGCTCATATGCCTACACTACCTATCATTCATAAGGGTCACACGGAGGATACCTGTAACATTATTAAGGTAGTTATTCAGATCTATATTCGTATCGATTTTCATGGGCAGGGGGTGACCAGCGTCCAGAATTTGGCTGTTTGATAAGTAAGGACGTAAACCGGCCGTGGGTGCTGAACCGGGCCGACGGGATGTCCCTTCGATCAAGCGCTCGGGTGGCTGATTATCGCAACTTGTCCCTTTACCCTTTCCCCCACTCCAAAACATGTCGTACGCTGGCGTAAGTCCATCTACTAGCCCATCTCTTCCTCATCCTCGCCTCGCAGCTAATCGATCTGACATCGATGCCAGTACGGCCCCCCACCCTCTAGCATCTACGGACCGCCGGCCGTGTCGAGCTATGCGACGCCAGGACCGGTGATCACGGGCTCTGGCTACCCCACCGATTCACTTGTCGCTCCACCCGATGCAGACCCTCAGTGCGTCCGAATCAGTGCTCTGTCGAAAGGCGAACGATTTGAGATGCTCTTCCAGATTATGGAGCTGGTTCCATGGCGTCAACGTTAACCGATCGGGGGAGATTACGATTGTTGAACTTCGTGAGTTGTCTCCGCCCCTTTTATTCTGTGACCTGCTCTGTGGGGGGTTCTGAAGATCGTCGTCGTTTTGGTTTGGATACGGTGTGGTGATATACTTTTTGCGGACTACGACCCGCGATGTGTGGATACGATATTGTAGAACGCGCGCTCGATAACGGTGATTGGAAACGTGCGTGTTGCTTTCTTTTCCCCCGAACGTTACACGGACATCTCTCCATAGCATTCGATTTGGATACGATCAGGCTCCTCATGCAGCTCTTTGTACGTGATTGTGGACGGGGTCGCGCTTGCGTAATGCATGGTCGTATTTTGTAGGATACGAGCCGGAACGGGACCATCGGGTTTAAACAGGTGGGTCTTTGATCGGCCTTGTGTAGAGGGATGGTCGATGACACGGTTGGCCCCTCTCTCACACGCACGCGCTCTATCGCGTCAGTTTTCGGCAATTTGGTGGTACATCAAGGTAGGTGTCATGATACGCGCAAGCGGTCAAACGAACGCGGCGTTTTACTCTATCCCCCCCCTTTAGGACTGGCAAAACCTCTTTCGACATTTCGATCGGGACCACTCCGGGACAATCGACGGTGGAGAACTGCGAGACGCGCTCGCTCAATTTGGGTACGTGCATCATATCTTGGCCATCGCCTCACCTTCCCCCATCCTTCCGCGTTTACTTTTATCCCCTCGGCCTAAAAAAAGGGGAGTGGACGTTGATCACGTCACCGACACTGGGCAGGTATCGGCTCACCCCACGCCTCATCGAACTCATCGAGCGCAAGTACGCGTTCCCCGTGACATACGCCGGGGGTTCACCCCCGGGCATCACGTTCGACCGCTTCGTGTGCGCGTGTGTCGTTGTCAAGCAGATCACCGAGTCGTTCAAACGTCACGACACGAATAGCGATGGGTGGATTGAGATCGACTATGATGGGTTCATGGAGACTGTGTTGAGCCTGCCTTGAAAGAGAAGAACGGCTGGGATCGGTGATAGGGGCAAGAACATGCGCGTCGAAAGGGAACGTCTGCATTCTGGGAGTGCAATGTAGAAATGGATTGTGAATGAATATGGCTGCCAGCCAGATTTTATGCGTTTCGATCTCCATTAAGTTAATATTTCCTTGCGTAGAAGGATACGATCGACAATGATTAGGATACAGTCGTTCCGATACACCCATAGACAGCAAGCAAGGCAGTTGATGGGACCTTAGATAACATATCATATAATGGGTGCGGAACGCGAGAAGCTCAGAAGAGCTTCAACGAGCCCGACGAAAACGCCTCGCCTCGTGGACGTCCAAATAGCGTTGGCGCAAGTTGAGCCGGCAACGCACCGCGAGTGGGTATTTCTGATGACCCGACCTCCTTACCCGCTAAAAGGGACGCTAACCGAAGTTCCTACCCGGGTCCAAATGAGTCGTCGAAAACAGTAAAGGCGAAAACACAAGGGCAAAGATAGAAAAAAAACTTAAGACGGAAAATCCCTACCTCAAACGAATGTTTTTCGTATTTATGTGAGGCAACGATGCTCATCAGATAATCTGGGGCGCCCGGAACTGCGGTCGATGCCACGTATGCCGTCGATTTCGAGTCGGTTGCATAAAATGCGTGGGCAGCTGATGACGTCGTTCCGCCTTCCATCGTACCAACGGTGGGTGATATAGGTGGTATGTTGTTTCCCGAGAGATAAGCGTGATATCGGAGCTCCTGTGTATCGATCGACGTACATGGTCAGTTAGCCGGAACAAACCAAGAGAAAAACAAAACAAAATGCTACGTGTCGATGAGAGCGAACGGGGCATGTGCGTACAATGAAGATGTAGAAGCCAAGGGAGGCAGCCATAGGGTGCGCCGGTGGACACCAACCTCGTGTGAAAAGTGGCTGTAGAGCGACTGAGCGGAAATACTCCCGAAATGCTCTCCAAGGATGGTTTTTGTGGAGGAAAATTCGTGGTTTACGGGAAGGAGGGCTGGACCGCCTGTGTCGTTGAGATTGTCGGGGGAAACGAGGATGGCTCTGGGTACGAAGAGGGGGGCGAGGTCAAGGGCTGCGCGCGCATTCGGCGTGTCGGGCGACTGAGGACATGGCAAGGGGGGTCGACTGGTCGACTTGTATGATTCGAGATAGTCTTGGATACGAAGTTCCTTGCCAGGCATTAACAAGCGCTCAGACACACGAGGAGAGGGAGCGTGACGGACCTCGAAGCTTTGGTCGGGTATTGAGATCGACGAGACACCGACGCTCATAAAGTACCAGATCTCCTGACCGTTCAACTTCATGGAGACGATCCAGTCGAGGTGGCTTAACGCGTCTATAACGATTAGCGTCGATGAGCGGAATACACGACGTTGATAGGGTCATATTTCATTACATAATCAAAGGGGCATCTCTAGACATGGTCTCATGACAACGACGAGCTTCTAGCGCACGACTTGCTTCGGGTTTGATCCTGTCTGGTCGCCGGTGGAGGCTCAACGCACCTCCTCGACATCAAATCCGGCCTACGTCCATCCCCCTCCAAGGGAGTCGTGTCACCAGCCCAGCTAATGCCGCTCGCATTGGAGGACCTTGATGAAAATCATATGTCAGAGGTGAATTGATCATGGGCGATCTCTTGCCTTGAGCACTGCGGGCATGTACGGGAAGGGGGAGAAGAGCTTGTACGCGAAACCTCCCATTTGGGTGGACACGACCCTGGTCTCTCCACTCCACGTCACATCTGAAGCGCCAACCGCCGCCTTTCCCAATAAGTAGGAAGGAATACTGTAAGTGAACGTTTCCTGGAAAAACCAATGAAGGCCAGGGAGTCTTCGAGCAGACCTGAAACATGCAGATCTTCTTGTTGAATTAAGGCTTTCTTGTTGAACAAGACTTCAATGACTTCATTTGTAGACAAGCAATTGCAGCCCAATCGCGGACTGAAAAGATGTATTGCTACATTCGCGTAGTGAACGGTACATCATCAACACAAACTGAGGTTATTCGACGGACACATGATCACGATGGCGGCACAGAGAACGTTGCGTCAGAAAGAGTCAGCCGTTCAGTCCAGTCCAGTATCACGTGACTGGTACAGCCGACGCGTTTCACTTTCAATTTACCTACAGCAGAGTCTCGGACGTGCATCGTAATCCACATTGCTCTCTGTTCTATCAAGCTAACGCGCTGCTATCACAAAGCTATCTGAAATGGCCCACAATTGCGTCGACTGGACTGCGATTCCCCCGACCCGGAAAATGCCACTGCTGGTCCTCACTTTTGGTGACGATCATATATACACCGCCGTGCCACGAGAACTCAAGGTAAGATCCCATCCGTCTGCGTTCCACGAGACGTCTTGCTTGATCGCACTGTAGGCCCTGGAGGAAATTGCTAGGAGAGAATTCAACCTCGGCGATGACGAAATACATTTCTCCTCCTCTTGCTTGAACTTGTGTAATGGGCTACCAGCACGGATCACAGAAAGCGCATGGGAACATATAAACCCCTATATCGGGTGCGCCGTCGTCGAGGTTTATCGTTCGAGAGCTGTACCGTCTCAAGGTGAGCGGTTGTCCTTCACAACATGTACATGTTGTTCGAGCCGTCAGGTGTTTCACATGAAGAGCAGCCAATAACGTCAGAGAACACAGAGGATAAACATGATTTACCTACAAAACGAAAACTACAACCAGAGGATAAGGGCGAACAACCTGACTACGGACCCGGTAATAAGCTAAATACCTTGGAAAGGGAGGTAGTGCGGGGTGAACAAAGCGCCGCGTTGGAGTATGGGGACGGTCATGACGGTGCCTCTGCACCTGAAGATCAACATGAAGGAGTCTGGGAGGATGAAGTTGGCTTAATTCCTCTCCGAGGCCGACGAAACCGGTATCGAGTGGTATCCGAAGACGAGGGCGAGGGCGAAGAGCCAGAGCAGGAAATACCAGCGAGGTCCCAGGCTCCTCCTACTGCTTCACCACCAAGACCAGCGCAACCAAGTAGGCAGCCATGCTGCTGCCCAAAGTATTTTACTAATCCGCATTGAACTATCCCATTAGTTAAAGTCACGGAGAGGATCAATGACTATCGTTCCCATCTGGACTTGCAACCGCCCGAACCCCTCCATCCGCGAAGTCAGTTATGAATTGTGCTACCCGTCTCTCACCCGGTTGAATATGATCTATAGGCAATCCAGTGAAACAGGAGAAACGTGAGAGTGAGAGCGGAGGTGGAAGTTGGCCATACTCTAATGATGGGTACTCGCAATCTCGTGCGTCGATATAACACCGCCTCCAAACTGGGCTGGCGACTCACCACACTAGTGCATACAGCAACTCAGTCAATCCAAACACAGACCCAAGTCGAGTCCAGTGAGAATCACAAACTCATGATCCGTGTTGCACATCGGCCATCGAAGCAGGAATCAAAGTTCACGACCAAAGGCACGACGAAAGTGGCAAAAGTACTTGCGGGAGCATGCAAGTCATTTGGTCTGGATGCCGAGCGGTAAGTCGTAGCTATTGTCCACCGTTCAGACAGCCAAATGCGTTCATCAGGGCGACCATGTACTTGATCGTTTCGACGGAAGACGAAGAAGGCGACACAGAGAATCTATTTCCGTGCGACAAGAATGACACCATCGCAAGGGCGGGGGCAGAACGCGAAACGGAGTCGAGGTTTCTGTTGAAGTTCGCAGGAGAGGCATAATGCGATCTTGTAGCGCCGCTAGAATCTCATGCTTGGATAACCCCTGAGAGATCCGCTTAAATCTGCTCATCCTCGATCATGTGGCTTGTTTTCATTAGGTATCTATGACCCAAGGCTGACAAGGTGATCAGACTACACACGATTGGGTTACGTTACACTATAGCCTAGGCCATAATCGGTGCCGAAGAACCGTTCGCGACGCCAGGACTCGTAATAGCCAGCAAATTACGAGCACCCTCTCGAGTTCGAGGGCCATGTCGAATTGACATGCACATTGCAGAAAAACCTTCCAGTGGCGCAGTGGAGCTCTCTCAACAGGTCAGCAAGTGTAACACTCATCTTTTCTAGTTTGGGCACCACAATCACACACTACGGACACAGGATGAATTGTGGTCCGCCCGGTAACCAACCGATCAGGATTCTGTGGTCTCGGACGCATTTGTACATGCGTCACATCGTCGTACCATTGGCTCGTGCAACCTACTTTTCCCTTGGCGTGAAATGGTGCGTGGTTTTGTAGTTCCAGGCGGCTGGGTGTTATTCCAACTCATAGGGACGAGCTTTCAATGCCTGCTACACCCCTGACTGGTCTTATTAAGGCTCATAAAAAAAATTGCTATTCTTGCTGATTGATCAAGGTTGCTCACATCCCTATCTGGTCTTATGAAAGCCTATATATGCGTGTGCGCGCGTTGCATTGACAACTTGTGATCATTGAATCCCTGTTTTCTCGCCCCCCCCCTTTACCTTCAGTTGTGTTTCTTCTTCATCTGTACGAAAAGCCGCCGAGTCCGTTCGCACCCCTTGAAGTTGCCCCCTCAACGCCAAGCTAGTTGCTGTCTGTCCGTCTTCGAGAGACACGGCGGGCCACAGTGGAAAAATGGGTCCTGTGGGCGCGGCTGCTATGCGACATGGGCCTAGGTCCATCTTGAGATGGATACGCGAGTGGTACGACATCAAGCAAAACGATCTCAGGATGAGCTCCGCCCGTTTTCTTTTGGACTAGTGTAAGACCACCCTAAAATTTCCTTTTTTTGCTCGCCCTCATCCAATCACAACATTCGAATGGCTGGCGTTAGAGTCGTCAAGCGATAACGTTACACAGCTGCTTTTCAGATGTATTTTCGTAACGCTCCCACCCTTCTCTCTTTGGCCGTTTGGGTTTCAGATTTCAGATTTGGATTTTAGATTACGGATCATGCCAACCATTACCTTGGGACCGACTGATGGATGCTGGCATGTACGAGAGACTGCGTGAAAAAAAAGGTTCACTTCAGGGCCACCAATAAATCACTTCACGGCGTTCTGTCATTGCTATCCAATCTAACGTGATGGACCCTCACGTGACTTTAGTTAACGATTAATATCAAGTTTTCTGTAGACGGCTAGATAAGTTTCGGTAGTGCACTAGTAACTATGCAGATGAGCAACCACAACCATCTTCCCTGCTTTTTCTATGCATAAACAAATAACGGCGCAATGTACGAGTGTGTAGTACCTCTTCCAGTTTACGACATCGGAGAGGGTACACGGCGGTGGACACAGGTAGAGGTCAGTGACTAAGAGGTGTGATAACAAAATGACGGTTAGGCAGTCCCGATTAATCGGAACGGGGGTAAAGACTTGTGGGTCCCAGTAAGATTATTTTCGTCTTGCAAAAGTCGAATATGCGTCCGAAACGACGCGAAGCGCATTGCTGGAATAAGACGGCTTAAGGCAAGGCTTCGAAGGTCGTGATGGTGCGAGCGATTCGAAGGATGGTGTGAGAGTCAAATCTCGTTTCTTTGAACACCGTGACGTATACGTGCCCTGGATGGGTAAAGCGTGGGTAGGTCCTTGAAGATTGGTGTACAGAATATGCGCGAGGGGCTTTTCTCGAGGCATTAGCGACGTATCAAGTGGTTCCGAGGACGAAATGTAGCGTGGGAGCTGCAAGACGAGAGGACAGTCAACCCTCCAGCGCTGTTGAGGATGCGAGGGTACTCACTGTTCCGGGCGGGAGTGTCATCTTTGCAGCCCGGGGGCGAGTGCGCTCAAAGCTACCCGGATAATCCCTGGCCAAAGGAGAAACTCGTTCATCGTCACATTTGAACGAACGCGCACGGGATCGCGTCTTTCTCGGGGGTGTAACAGGAGCTATGACCTCTTCGTGGATGGCAGTTTCCCAACACAGTTCGGTGAAGGACTCTACGGGCGAGACGAGGAGTTGCTCGTCCAGGGCATCCAAGCACGAGACGTCCAAGTTAACTCCGCACAATGCACAATCGTCTACGACGGAGAGAATGCCTGGACTAGCGAGTACCCGCCAGTCTGCCAGATTCTCCTCACATCGTTTTGTATCCTGGTCGTGCATCGGAGATGGTTCACGGTCTGGAGGGACGTGTGGGGAAGGAGAAGCACTAGTGGTCCAGCCACACGCCCTCTCAAAAGGAGTATCGGCAAAGGAGTGAGAGTAGGACCGCGGAATAGCATCGTCGGTGGGACTGAAACAAAAGCTTAACTTGAGACATGTCAGCTGGATCAAATACCGAAGACAAAAACGACCATTGAGGAGACAAGAAGACCCACCGGTGAGTCTGAAGTATAGTCATCCATACTGATGCATGCGGATTTTGGGAAAGACAGACGCTTGGGAGCATATTTGTCTCCGGGCGTGAACCAATCGACGGAAAAACTTGTTTTGTCGAATTCCATTTCAAATAAATCCAGGGAAACTGATTAATGAGTGTTGAGTTGTAAAGTTTGGGGAGGAGCACACTAAAAGAGAGGGCTGAAGGAGTGGGGGAGGATGTGAGGTCAGGCGTGTAGATTCAGTGGGAATAAAATACACGCGCCTGTGGCCCTTGAGCTATCTTAAATAGCAGGGCGAGGAGGACCCTGGATGAGGCGTACGTTTATAACGAGATTGGACCTAGCACGAGCAGGAGGATCGTCATCATCAAAAACGAAAGTGTCATAGCATGTGAACCTCTACGTAACGAAATCCCGACGGCCGGTGAGCCGAGGACGGACGTTTTTTTTAACATGGGCAATACGAACGCGTGGGCCAAGATTTCCTGAACCGAACCCTTGAGTGGGAAGCGCTAGGGTATAGAGGACGTGCGTCACTTAATACCGACAGTTGCAGCAGGTTATTGAGAGTTCTGAGTCATGTAGTGTCTCAGTGCCTATCAAAAGAGACGCTGGCTTAGCGGTCTCGAGGGGAACATGTGGAAATAAATGAGTCTGATTAGCACATTCATAGAGAGCGGTATAGGTACCGATTGGGGTATATAGACGGCCTGATTGGTAGCACGGGTAGCATATGCTAGACGTGCAATCCAGAGAGCGGGGTGTAGAACAGCACCCGAGGGCCTGTCACAAAAGCAATAATGCAGGGAATAAGTATAGGATTAAGTATAGGTTCAAAGCGAACGTGTGGATGTGGGGTACGTCAGAGGGACACACTTCGACACGACCTATGGTTGTGTGTCAAGCAGAAATCGCACCAGACAACAGAAAAACGGTAGCATAGAGAATACAAAGGATAAAAAGAAAGAAGTGGATAAGGTAACAGGAAGGATAAACGAAGTATAGACGGCCGCGAAAGTCAAGTGAATAAAGAAAGAGTCAACCAATAGCCCAAAGGTATTTCATGTCTCTCTGGATAGCTCATCGCGCTCGGCCTGGGAAAGAGGCTATGAAGTCACCTGCACCATACCAAGAACAGTATGCGGGTTGCAGCCCGAGCAGAGGCCATATCCGACGGAGACAAATCCAGAGCCAAACCGCTCCCATCCACTTGATTTGGTTAGACGTCTTTACAAGCTTTCGGTTGTTTTGTGAGTGGTCAGGACAGGAAGGAGAGACAATAAACCGAGGGGCGACGCATATGTGGGGGAGACACGGGGTATCAAGAAGGAATGCAAATAATGTCCGTGGAGAGTTTCGCGCTAGTGAGTTAGTTCGCTCCATTAATTGTTTCGTGCTCGGTTTCGATGCGCATTTCCGGAATTTCAGGGCCTGGGCCAGTAGTACCATTCTCTTCACCAATGCCGTCTACCACGCCGACGACGTCCTCCTCTATACCCTCTCCAATATCATTTGTGCTTGCACCCGCGCCATTCGCAGTGTTCCCGCTTGCCGTACGTCTTGGGTTACCCTGCGGTCCTGACCGTGGTGGGTTAGCGCACCGGTCTTTGCCATGGGCTATGCGCAAATTAGCATAATCTGGTTTATTCTTCACACCGTCGATCGCTTTAATAGCATTAGAGATGTTCGTGAAGTTGACGAATGCACAGTTCCTGCAGGTCAAGGTCATGAACCACTCAACAACCAGGCGGATAGCAAGGTATGTACATACTTTTCCTTCAGGAAGTTGACAAGCTCGATGTCGCCATACTCCCCAAAGTCCCTTTTGAGCCTCTCTTCGCCGAACAACTCAAAGTCTTCGATATTGCCGACGTACACGTTCCGGGTAGCACCCGAGTGCACTGCTAATGCCAGCGAAGGCGGAAGTGGGCCCGAGTTCTTTCCCCAACCAATCTTGAGGCGACGATTGTTGAGAGTTAAGCCCTGGTACGATGACACTTGGAAGAACGTGAAGGCTGCGGCTGGGTCGACAAAGGTAACGAACTGCATGGCGAATACCATCAGAAACCGCAAGACGTTGAAGAGGCAAACAGGACGATAACACCCACCGCAATATGCTTGTCTTGCATGTATCGCACACTTTGCAATACACCTCCCCTAATAGCGTTACACAGATCCTCTGTCGTCGTTTCCGGGTGGATATTCCCCAAATACACCGTTCTATTAAGAACTTGCATTCCAGCACTGGCCCCCAAGCCCATGCCCATGCTATCCGGTGAGAATGCCGCGTAAGGGGAGAATGCACCGCCAAATGGGTTCGCTGCTCCAAAAGGCGCGGCAGAGTGTGGTGTGAGGGCAGCGGATTGGACAAGGGACTGCGCAGCAGCAGCTTGAGCGGCTTGGGCCGCAGCTTGCTGTGATTTGGGAATGTATGCGCATCTGTCTTTACCGTAGTTGACACGCTTGCCCGCCCAGGCCGGTTCCGTAGGCAGTGTGTTGACCACCTAGGGAAGGCAAACGACCATTAGCCAAGCTAGCCGAGAAGTCACCCACAACATACCTTCGTGGCCACCGAAATGCTCAAGAAATGTACAAAACCAATGTTCTTGTCCCTCACAATCTTGACTTGATCGATCAAGCCAAATCGGCTAAGTTCGTCTCTTAACATCTCCTCTGTCATGCCTTCATCAAGACCGCCTAAATAGACATTTCTACTTGCGTTACTCTGTTGAATCGCAAGCTGCACCTGTGCAGGGACAGGGGAAGGCTTTCCCCACCCAATCTTGAGCTCTTGGCCATGTAGAGACAACTTTTTGATTGTCGCGTCGGCATGAAATGAGGCAGCCGTCTGACATTCAAGGAAGGAGAGAAAAACACAGGATTTCTCCGGGAGTACTCGGATGGATTCAAGAGGACCGAAATGAACGAGGTTGAGAAGCTCGTCGACAGACGCAGTTGCAGGCAAGTTTCCGATATAAACAGTACGTGCAGTTGCATTAGGAGTACCAGACATGACGGCAGAGAGAGCGGCGGGAGAGTAAGCTCCAGGCGTATGTGGGATGTTGACGTTCAATGAAGGAAGGCGTGGTTGCTGAGAGAAATTCTATCATTGGGGTGAGACATTACGATCGTTGCACTATATTGCACACAGATGATCACAGACCACCATACACACCTGTCCAAGATTTCCAGACTGATTCGAATATGGGAATCCGCCTAGCATTCCTACAGTCGGAAGACCCATGCCGAGCATCCCATAGCCGAATGCACCTGCGCTATAAGGGCTTCCGCCGTTTGCTTGCCCCTGTTGCACCGCCTGCTGTTGAGTAAACCCAGCCCCCATGTGAGGGCTCATCTGTGCGTTCATTTGCATGCCCTGACCGTTGATGGCTGTGTTGATGCTGAGCGGCGTCGAGTACAATGCGTTGGATGTGAATGCGGGGGAAGAGCTAGGCTGGAACGATTGGGAGATCGATGCTTGAGGGCCGTATCCGTAATTGGCGAATGCGTCACGGTTAGAAGTGTTGGTGCCAGAATTAGTCGGTGGGGTGAGACCATTGGAGGGGGTCGCGCCATTGAGTGAAGTAGGGGACCAGCGTGCTTTTTTAGCATCTGGGCCACCGACGGAATCCATAGACCTCTGGCAGTATACAATTACAGGACGGTGTGTTAGCAACACAAAGGCCGAGTGAAAGGGGATTTCTGACCTTCATCATATCGATGTCAAAGCCGTAAGGATAGTGACTTGCAAAGGCTGATTGAGGGTCGTCCATTGGGTATTTGTCGAGTAAACAAGGATCCGATTGCGAGGAAAGGGAATGGAGAGGGAATTGGGAACGGCGGAAAGTCGTTGAAAGAAGTTTCGACGAATGATAATGGAACAGAAAATAGGTAAAGTTAGAGAAAGAACGACCTCAGAAATTAGAGGATGTATAGGGAGCGTGTGGGATGTGGTCTGGGAATATGCAACACGAAAGGACGTCGAAGCGTAAAAAGCGCGATTTCTCAGCCAACTTTTTAACACCTCTCAACTTGAGACAAACGAGTGTGGGTTCGCTGGGGGGAAGGGGGGGAGGGAAGAAGAAAAAACACGCACAAAAAGCAGAGGGGTACTAGAGAGAGAGAGAGAGAAGGGACTGCTGTGCCTATAGATAGAGGTAAAAGTTTGGTAAAGGGTTAAGGACAAGAGCAAGATTGACGATCAGAGCCCGCGCCCTAAAGAGAAGGAGGATGGCATCAGTGTCTCGAACAAGGCGCATTAGTAGAAGCCGGCGGAGATGGATGCCAAGCGCATCGAGAACGGAAAGTAAACGGTGGACTTACGTCGAGAAGAAGGGACGAGGCGACGAGGATGACGAGGACGGGGACGCTCGCCAAGCAGAAATCGTCAAGGCTGAACAAATGAGAATGCGAAAAAAAAAAAAAGCAACACAAAATTGCCCGATAACTCAGCCCGTTGACGACTTGTCGCTTTACTTTCACAATTGCACATTTTCACCACGCACGGACCCTGGATATTATATGACGTAATTATTCCTAAAATTAAAGATTCAATATCTAATCTATCGCCTGCGGACTGCATCCCAAAGGCCCTCCTCGTGCCCCGCCGCCAGCTCCATGTCCCAGGCGTCCACCTCGTCTTCCTCCTTCAGTTCCGCCTCCAGCGCTTCTTCGTCAGTGTCACCGGGCATCAATTCTTCTTCTTTGATTGCCGCACTCGTCCCTCGTCGCGTTCTCGTTACTTCCCTCTCGTACGTCCGCACGAGACAGGTCAGCGGGCCCATCTCCCATGCAGACGGCGGGTGGACGAGCGGGGTGTACACATCCCGATGGGGTGAAAGTCGAGGGGGCTCGGCAGATTGTCTCCCGGGTGTGCCTGGTTCCTCGGAGGTAACTGCGGGGGCGGGAGTCTCGAGACCATGCAATGCTCCCAGTGACTTAAAATACTCTTTGTGGCTACGATAGCGTACGCCGATGGCTTCGACGGCGTGTTCGACGGCACTGGTGGTGATCTGTGATGGGAAGTAGTTAAAACGTGCCATGTTTACTTCTTGTGGAAATCTCATGCACACCTGATCACCATGTCGCCACGCCTGACTCCGTTGCTTCAACCTTATTTCTCTTTCCTTCCACACAATCGCCCTGTAGATTATATCTGTCACAAATAGTACCAATGCAGCTTGTAAATGTCGGATCACTTCGGCGTCGACAGATATCACCGACTCGTCTGCCTCCTCGACACGCTCGAGGGACGAGTAAAACCTAAGCAAAACAAAAACACTAGTCCGTAAGTGACAGTTCAAACAGAACACGCTCAAAAATTCGCAACTTACCCTATCAGCTTCCCTAACGTACCCGTGTTCAATAGATTCATCCCCTGGGCGCGGAGATACGCGGCATCAATGCCCAACTCAGCAAACTGAGCTCTCAGTTTGTACGGAAGCGTCAAACCTGCTTTATTCTTCTTGGACACGTTCTCCAGACACTTCACTTCGACGTCGGAAGGTTCCTCGGACCGTGGAACAGAGGTCGAAACGTCCGGTGTTTCATTTCGTCCTGATTTGGCTTTCCTGCCAGGTTTAAGTCTTTCTACCCCTGTATATATGGCACCTTCAGATGTTACGCTATTCTCGCCAAGTGATGCCCTTTTTCGACGCATATAAAGTCGCTTCTGGATGCGACGGCGTGAGCGAGGAGAGAACAACGACAGTTCTGACTCAGCGTTCGGGGCTGGGCTTGCATCGGCGAGCGGGAACGGTACCATTCCAAACACCTCGAGCGATGTGGACGCATTGGGCAGCGGGGATGGGTCCTGTGTAGGGATATGCGCAGGAGCACAATCCCTTCGAGTATTTTCGCTTGGAACTCGACCCGACTGACGTCCCGCGGGATCTGCACCTCCAGACAGGGTCAGCAATACCGGATCGATTGCCACCTCAGATGGCCGAGAGACGTCGTTCGTTTCCTCCGACGCATTTATCCCACGCGACAAGCCCGACACTTCCACGTCACGAACGCGGGGCCCTCCTTCATCTCCGTGCTCTGTAGGCGTTGCCATTGCGACAGAGTCCTCTTGACTTCTACTTTTCTCCCGCATCGCTACTTCATCTTCCCTTAGAATCCCATCCAGAACCAATAGATGTGGGGCTTCTAGACAGCTCATCAACGCCTCGCGTTCACGCGCAGACGTTGTTGTGGATTCTTGTGACGGAGAACAGTGATCAGGAGGTGTGGGATGGTGTCCCTCGTTAGATACTGTTTGTTCTCGGACCCGGCTTCGAGCACGTCCTTCTGTCGCCTCGCGAGGCCGTCCCCTTTTTCGTTTCGGTGGCTCATCGTCCACTTCTGTATCAACTACAGCATCAACCTCGACCTCGACGGATGCGTGATGCTCTTCCTGAACGATCCAGGAAGCCATGGACTCCTCTGCGTCAATCCACGCCTGGCTGACTTCGAGTGCGGGTTCGCACAAATCCTCTTCCTCGTCCACGTAAGAGTCCGAGTGAAAACGCGAATAAGAGGAGGGCTCATCCACTTGCATATCCTGGCATTCGTCCCCGGAGCTGCCGTCCACGCCTTTCCCACTTCGTTGCATGGCCAACGTCGCAGCGCCCTCCTCCAACGCCTCCAAGTACATCCATACTTCCCATTCGGTCTTCGTCGGGACGCAGGCGGCGATGAGGTCTGGCCTCCATCTGGAATGCACCGAAAGGGCGCGGAAAAACGCGTTGTGTTCAGTCGGCGTCCAACTGGTGTGTGCATGCTCCTCGGCTACGTCCTCGTCGGGGTCCACCACGCTGGTCTGTTCGCCGTCCACTTGGGATCCTATCCGTAGCCCCAGACGCTCGCCAGTGTCTTCGAGATGTTGGGCGAAAGAAGGGATATACCCGCCCAAAATATTATATTCAGGATCCATACAACTCCAATGGAGACCCTTGGGCAACAGAGACTTGTCAAGGAATTGGATAGAAATGTGTTCGTGTGTGCGTCTGCGCCACGGTGATTCAGATGAAGCATCCCTCCAGTTTTGATGTGACAAAGTGAAAGAAAGAAAAAAAAAGGGCTCAACCGGGAATTGAACCCGGGTCACGTACATCTTCACCATCCCAATGGCGGGGCAAGCCCGAAGCACGTATCATGCGACTAGACCATTGAGCCGTCGTTAGCGTCATGCAAAAAAAAATTATATAGGCGATGCGTTGTGGAAGTGCGTCTCCACTCGCAATATCCCAAACAATCTAGCTCTACGGTAGGCGACATATTGGCTAGCTATCACATCTGACTAGACCTTTAGGACTGCCCTGAATGGTGAGCATTTCAACAGGATCTTGTGGACTGCTTATGATGACAGCGAAAAGGACACAATACAGCCTGGCTGCCTGGTCCACCTGGCAAGTCCAAAGGCTTGCCAGTCTATAAACGAGAGTCGTTCACCGACCACGTCTTTTTGGCCATTGATTCTACTGATTGTAAGTATCATCGAGTTCTCCCTGTGTCACTAATTGCTCTACTAAGCTTTCCAAGAGTCGCTGTCTCTCGTCATCTGGCCCGTCTCGCGGGCTGTCTTCCTCTGGAGCGTTTCCTAGCTCCTTTATTATGTGAGGTGTTGGGTTGAATATTAGCACAAGGTAGCTGTCATGTCCAGCTTTCCATATACGCAGCGGGAGCATGATTGCGTCATCAGGCTCTACGGCTCTGGGCGTTATGGTGCCGCTCACCTCCCCTTCCCATCCCGACCAGGACCGTGTTAGAAAATCAGCCCGGGGACGTGGCCGAGCAGGATGGAACCACAGCAGAGCTCTCGGAAGTCCACAGGAAAACCCTGCACGAACCTGCCCTTGTAATAGTTCTCCGCCAGGCGCGTCAGCGTCGCGGGTCGTTTTTTTCATCGCGTACGAGTGCACGAGCCTCAGGTATCTCGCGAGGCTGTCCTCATCGACCTGTGCTCCTACAGCACTAGAAATCGGGCGGAAAGGATCACTCAGGAAACTCTAACCGATGACACCTTCCGGCCCCGCGACCTTGGACTTGTCAGGATCCTGCACCACATCGTCAAGCTCTGCTCGCCACTTTTCGTCTGATAGAAGATGGAATGGTGATCTGGAGTCGTCTAGGGACTCTCGGCACTGGAGAGAGTTGCGCTCAAAGTAGACGTGGTGTCGTGAAGAACGAGCGTCGCGGCAAGAGCAATCCCTCCTGGAAGGTCCACGCCCTAGACGCCCAGGGCGACCGCGAGAACCGTTGAGAAAGAGTAGGCGTCACAGATAACCTCCTGTCCCAGATCTCACAGGACAGCTGAGGAACCACATCTTACAGTGCCTCCACACGGGAGGTAGTCCACTCTGAGCGGACCGACCGGAAAGACAGATGATTGTGGCTCACGCGCTACTGTAAATGGCGCTCATGAGAGCGATTTGTGTGGCCTTGCCCCCTCATCCTCCCGGCCCATGCACAAGGAATCCGCCCAGAGGTATTGTTTGCCGAGATTGTGGGTCACAGCCATAGTATTTTCCAGAGTCACGGGAACGGGTTGGCAATACTTCTCCCAGCTTGCGACTGGATTATTCTACACCTCCCCACACATAACTGAGCGCAAGGCAATCGCGGCCGTCAGACGGATACATGATGATCTGGCATGTTTCCACATCGACGAGCCAGTCTGATGGTGCGGTAGTTGAGGGTCTTTGGGTCCACTTGTCTTACCCCAAGGCGGGGCTGTTCCTTGGTCGGGTCTCTCCGACATCCACCAACTCGATTGCTTCCACGGCTTCATGCACCAGCTACCGGGGGTCGTAGATGCCCCCCATCAACGTCGCTATCAACGTATACATGCACTTCGATGCGTACGGGCCTTATCCTCTTCTATATCCAGATCCTGTTCAAGACGGTGAATCGTCTGTCCTGTGATCACTACCAATTCACCTCCGTTGCGGACAGTCCATTTCTTTATCTGTCAGAAAGCTCACGTCAAGGACGAGGCGACACATTGGGCACGTGGAGAGCCATAGAGACCGAACAGGACCGAGGGGGGTATCTGAACCATCTTCCTGGTTGCTCTCTGGCAGTGATTTTCACCGAAATCTTCCAGTACGAAGGGACGATGGCTTGGGGTCCTGCTCATTGCATTTGATTGGCTGCATCGCCGACATAGCACTTGCGTAGATCCCTCGATGTAGACAATGGGTTGGGGGAAGGGATGTATGGACTCAGCGTCGAGCAGGCGTAATGAGCCCGGCCCTTCTTGTCACCTCACACTCGTACCGAGGACATTTCTCCACGACGTGGCCATTTTGCCTGCAAATCAAACAGAGACGATTCCGAAATGGACCTGGTGCAGGATCCATGTACGAGGCTCGTCGTTAGCGCAGGTCTGGACGACCAAGGAAGTTTTTGTGGATGCCGCGGGAATTCACAAGTCAGGCCGGTTGGCAAACCAGCGTTCGACTAGCGGAGTCCAGGTGCCATGCGCGTCTTGCAGAGTGCAACATATAGGAGATGCATTGATTGCAACAAGGGTACCGGTCCCTGTTCAACAATCTACGAACATATGTGACAGACAAAACCAAGGCAGAACAAGATGAGAGGAAAGGGGGAAAAATCCGTGTAGATCAATGCAAACGAACCGAACCTCGGAGAGAAAGAAAAACTATGGTACGTGTATATAAACTCTGCCATACACGCTTAGAGAGGGCGAGCAGCCTTCTCAGACATGGGTGCAACTTGTCCGGTAGAGACGCGGGCCTGTGTGGGGGAGGTCAGGTATCAGTCGCAAGGTTCGACACCAGGCGGGAAAGGGCCTGCCGATTACAACGGCGAACCCGTAGCTGTGGTTCTCATGGTTGAAATGCGAACTCACCTCGTCGTCACCAAGGCGGATGTACTGCTTCTTGGCACGCGAACGCTTGATGTACTTGGCGAGAGCAAAGACACCGACGAAAAGGATGGCAGCGCAAGCAGCAAAGACAGTCGACGAGGCACCTTTTTGGGAGCTGATGTTAGGGTACGGGTCATGGTAGCCAACACTGCAGGTGGCAGCCCACTGTTTCTGAGAGGTGATGGCGTAGTTCTGTGGAGCAATGCGGTGTCAATGGGCGAAGAGTGTGGGTATGACGAATGAACCCACTTCAAGGCGGTAAATGAACTCGGTAAGAGGGATGTCTGCCTTGTGGCCGAAAGCGTGGTAGGTCTGGAAGTTGTCGTCGGTGCCGTTCTTAAACTTGATCCTCAAGAAATCACGGTCCTCAGGAGCCGGTCCACGGTAGAGCTCAAAGGCGAGGGCAGAAGCGAAGTTGGCTGGATGAGCGTTCCATGTCAGTATTCGTGGGTCTTTAATCGTGCAATACGCGTGGACTTACGGATACCAGCAAGATCAGGGTTCGCCTTGACCAGCTCAAGCATGTGGAAGAGCGAAATGAAGGGATGGTACGAGGTTTCGATCAACAGGAACTGGAGAGGGTCACCGTTGAAAGCGATGCGTTCGAGCGAGTTGAGGACCGGGTGGAGAATAGTGCGACCAGCCACTAGATGTTAGCAATGATCAGTCCCAGCGCCGGGGATGACATGCAGGTCTGGCCAACATACAATTTCCAATACCACCAACCTCCTTGGAGGAGAAGATAGCATTCTCATGGTAGTTAGCGAATCCACGAGCCTGTTCAACGAGAGTGGGAGGAAGACGGTGCGCGTAGGTCTGGTTGTGAATCAACTCGGTGTTGACGTAGTCGTAGATGTTCCAGGCATTCTCCAGAGTCGTGGGGCGGCCAAACACGTAATCACGAACAGCACCGAAGAAGGGCTGTGCAGCCTTTGCGGCAGCCTTGAACTCGGGGGAAGCGTATACACCCTCGATGTGCTCTTCGAAAGCCTGTCAAAATGTGGCATCGAGTCAGTCCACAGCCACCCTCGCGGCAAGAAACGTGGTAGAACGTACATGGCAGTTAGTCCAGGGCTCGAGAGAGCGGTCATTCGCAGGTTCGACGGTCTCGACAGGGATATATTGGTACCCGCCGAGGGGAGCGACGACCGTGGTTTCATTAGCAAGGGTGATCTTGTTGTTTGGGTTGGGAGGGAAAAGACCCTGAAGAAGGGCGATGGCGGAGTCAAAGATCACGGGCCCCTCACCGCCGGCCTTGACGTTGATTTGGACCTCATGAGTATCAACGAGCTCTGTCTGCATTTCGGGGATATAGGAAGGCGAGGAGCCGGTCATGTAGACCGAGCGAAGGAAGGTCCCGAGCTGATGAGACTGGAACTGCGAGAATTAGAGCAAACATGTAAGCGTCAGCAGAACAGAGACAGGGGGTCATGCTTACCGCACCGAGGGGAGTACTCTCGGTGAATGAAGGCTCGTAGGTCTTGGGATCTTGGACGAACTCATACCGGTCGCCGTTGCGGGCGATAACGAGAGCACCGAGCATTCTAGGCATGTTGTTCGAGTCGGACGGTGACTAGGAAAGAAGTGGAAACCAAGTACACTGATGGAGAAAGGAGACGGGGAAGCCCCAAGGCCTTATAATACGCCTGAGTCGCGGACAGCGCGTGCATGGGGCATGGCGAGCAGAGCCGAGTAACGTGAAGGTGGGTGCTCATACCGGACCAGAAGTTACTTGACACGTGTGTCACATTGGGACATGAAGCCAGGAAGACGCGAGGCCGCTTTCTTCCAAAGGGACCTCGCATTGCTTGTATGCACAGGTGAGCAGGAATGAACGCCATGCTCAACGCCCGGTTACGGGATGTAGGGCTAAAACCTGGCTTCTAGAATGGATGTCGATAGTATCACATGCCGGTCTGACTGTCGCAAATACGCCAGCGAGAGCTGTTAGTACGGCGAAAGGTGTCACTCGGCATCGCGCCCTCGCACCAGAGATGTCAGATGTACGCACACTCGGTGACCACGTGCCTCAAGGATTTTATATAATAACGAGAGTTGAGGCCGAGGGGGGTATTGCAATTGGAATGATGATGCGTGAATTACCGCTAGTGCAACAGCCTCGTTCCCAACACGCGCCAGACGGGCAATTTGAGACACCCTTCACATAGGAAGCGCTGCAACATGATTCGCCAGCCTGGTACACAAGATTACTGCGACGAGCGACTCGGAGAACCCTGGACTCACCGCACTGCTCGACATCCAAGCCTAGGCATGGGCAGTGGTCAGAAAGCCTGAAACCAACATATGACAGACCACGCGGACGGATTAGATAAGTATTAACGCGATTGCCACCTTGCGGCGCCAAAGCGCGATCCCAACTGATGGGCCAGGCAGAAAGAAATCATCAATGGTGCAAGGGAGGCCAAAGTCAAGCAAGCTGTCTTACATGTCGATCTAATTTACTTTTTTTTCTTGCCCTTGGTGTGCGACGTCCCTCCGCCCGCCGACTTTCCGCCATAATTCTGCGCGGAAGAGCCTTCCAGAACCACGCCCTGTGTCGCACCCCCCGCACCTCTCCGTTTCCTGCCACCTTGCCCAAACGAAGACCTTTCGCTCTTCTTTAACCACCGTTCCGGATCAGGTGCAGGCGTGACACCCGGAATCACGCCATTTGGCACACGCTTCATCCGCACTTTTCTCACCTTGTTGGCAAGTGTAAGGTCATCAGGGCTCTGCTGTGTCGGCGCAGCACCAGCAGATGTCCTTTGCGCCGTGGAGTGCACGGATGGCGGTGGAGACGTTTCGATCGTAGAAGCAATTGAGGAGGGTAATGCATCGAGAGCATGCAAGAAGCCTGTGTTGACAAAGTCGAGGTGCTTCTGCGAGGCGGTGAGGTTTGTCAGAACGTCAGAATATTCCTCCGATTGCTAGAAGACCGTCAGTGACTGGTAAGACACAGGCAGTGCGAGAACGCACAGGGTCAGCGGTCTCGAGTAGCTCGTTGTAAAGATCAAGACTAGACTGGTACGAGCCTTGGCGATAATTCTGTTGGCGATAAGTCACATGATATTGATCTGTTATGAAGATGTCGGCAAGGTGTGAATTCATACATACCAGCTGGGCCTCAAGATGAAGCACTCCTCGGTGATCTTTCCCGGATCCTTTAATCTTTGCGAGAGCAGTGGTGGCTTCCTCCTCTCTGTGGAGGCGATACATGGCATACGTCTCCTCGAATGTGTAATCCCCACCCGTGGCATCGGCTATGAGAGACAGTGCAGCATCGTATTGCTCTGTTTGAAGAAGCAGAAACAGTTTGGTCTGTAACGCATCCCTGTCAACAGGGTTGAAGCGAAGGACTGGTGGGCGCTGCACGTGTCAGTGACTCGAGTGGATATTGAAATGAAACCACCACTCGCTCTTATTACATGTCTTGATGGCATTGGTGAAATGGCCACCCTCAATTTGGGCACATAACGATGCGAATAGCGGCTTCACCCGCTCTTCCAGTGGAACTGACTGCTTTTGCCGCTGCTGGTTTCTACTCAGCGCACTAGGCTTTGCGCTGTTGACAGTCTTGGGAGGCATTGGAGGAGGCCGCTGTGGCGGTGCACCTAATTACCGAGTTCGTTACGTAATCGTCACAGTCCCTTTGGACTTCCTTTGTCAAACAAACGTTGACTGAAGAGGGAGATAAAAACCCAAATGTCTGCGGAACGGTCAGTCCTTCCAACCACCACCTTGAATGTAGGAGTTCACCCCTGATTTGCCCATAGATCTGCCCAGGAAACGCAGGTGGAACTCCAGGATGCCAAGATGCACGAACCCCCGACCGCTCCCGCCGCCATGGCCACCACTAACAAGCGACGACCCAAGATTGACCTCACCGTCCTGTCCGGTGAACGCAAACGTGGTA
This sequence comes from Pulveroboletus ravenelii, assembly GCA_038090235.1. NCBI lineage: Eukaryota > Fungi > Basidiomycota > Agaricomycetes > Boletales > Boletaceae > Pulveroboletus > Pulveroboletus ravenelii. Next base: position 37,161 of record JBBPMH010000049.1, read on the forward strand.
AAAGCATGTTCGGTATTGTACTCGGCACGTTGAACAAGGCCAAGATCGAGGACAAGGAGAGGAATGCGAGCGAAGCCGTCCGTCTCCCTTCGCCGCTTACCTGCCGTTCAACTGACCACCAACTCCTCAGGCAAAAAAACGACAGCTGATTGAGCAGAGACTACAGACTAAGCTACGCAAAGAGACTGATTCTGTCAGGCGAGCAGAAGAGGCCAAGAAGGACAAGACCACCGCCAACAGAAAAGAAGAAGAGCTTCAGCTCAAAGATTCCATCGTGTGTGCGCCTGGTTTTCGTAGACGTTCGCGAGTTCATCTATGGTATTCGCTTTTCTAGTACAAACTTCGACGTACAAGGCTTCCGCTACTGAGCAACTTTTTGCTGACGACTGATATCATCCCATCTTCCGACGCATCTCCGCCGTCCCCTCCGGCCAACCCACTTACACCACCCTCGCGTTCTCATCCACCACCCCTATACTACCTTCCAGCTGTCCTCACAGCCGCCCAAGAGACTTTCCTCGCACGGCGAAAGGCAGAGGTGAGTTTCCCGGAATATCATATCTTGGCAATCGTAACCTTCAAGTTTGGCGGTTGCTTGCTTTTCGACAGGTTACTGAGGCAACTGAGAAGGAGTGGGCAGCCTTCCGTGAAGAGCGTATTGCTGGAATCGAGGAGATCGGGCAACTCCGACAACGCGTGGCTGAAGAGGAAGCTTGCCGCAGAAAAGAGCGCGAGCAAGCCTCTAAAGAGGAGGACGAAGACAAGGCATTAGCCGAAGGATTCCGGGAGTCCAAGCGTGAGCCTGCACCAGAACCGGATGCCGACATGGAAGTGGACGAGGAACCAAAGCCCGAACCGGAGTCCGCAGAGTCCGAACGGAAAGACGACTCGGGTGGTATACACGCCGATGATGAAGATGCAGTTGAGTATTGAAAAACTTGATTTTGTAGGGTATGTGCGTATCGTATGTATTCCTCTTTTGTTCTGTCGTCTCGTTGCTTTCTTAACACTCCGATTGACTTTTAATGCAAGAAGACTGTTTTTCCTATCATTTGGTGCTCGTAGTCTCGAGCCAGCCGCTGTGGTCGCCGGATTAGGAAGCACTCAGATGCTTCGAGGGAACGAGTAACCTTGTAGCACATGACGCGAAGATGGAGACCCATGACACACTGTGCAGTCTAAGCATCTTGCATCGTGGGACCTCGGTGAATATCGGGCATGACTGTGCTCTGTGATGAGTCGTCAGGACAGTCAGATATGAGGATGAATCTCGCAGAGTCGATGAACACCAGCATTTAATTCGAAGGTTAAATGATTGATGCCCGATATGAGTGAAACCTGAGTTGCCTCGCTGCCAGTCAGCATGCCACATCCTTGCACGTTCCTGCTTTGACAACGCGCTCCAAAGGCAGATATCTGTCCGCTCACTATCGCCGGCAGATCTCCTATCGAATCTTGTTGATCCCTTTTTGAGTTTCTGTGTTTTAAATCTTCACCGCCCGAGTAGTACGTCCGAAACCGAACAAGAGTGAGGGGCGATGTTTGCTGTTCGCCGGATGAATGACTTGTTCTCGTGACGTACGCTCGTCCCGACATACGCAAGGGAGGGCGGGGCGGGGCCGAGTTGCACCAATTCCGAAAGCGGTACCGAAGCACCGCCACAAAAACACCGAGTGGCATCACCGGCCAGAGCAACTCCCGGTGACACCGTACCCTGCATCCGTCACGGACATGTAGGCGCAAAGCGAACGGTGGCGCAGCAAACAACAAAAAAAAGAAGGATCAACTTGGGTTTCAAAGCCGGCGATGTCGTCACTTGTGTTGCGGAACCGGATAAGCCAGTGTATGTACGTAGTCCATAGTATGAAAGCACCACCGATTGGAGCGCTTCATCCACATGGGAAATGCGTGGACAAAACGGCGATTGGGACGGGTGATGATGATGATCCGGAAATACGAGGGAGAGAATGTGACCGGCTGGTAGCCTCGTCCCCGTTGAGTCGAAGTGAACATGACTGCGCGCTTTGGCAGTGGCCTAGAGGATCCCCCCTGCCCAGACGTCATCCACGACACATCGGTCGAAAAAAAAAGACGTTTCTAGGGTCTAGTGTGCCCCAGAGCGCACTAGGTGCCTTGACGGTGCGACAACGGCACGATACGTACGGCCCACTCAAGGAGCACACCTCAGGCCTCTTCACAGACGTGCGACCTGCCTGACAGCTAGCATCCGTCGAGGGAAATGCGCCACAACGTTGGTGAGCGCCACCCCGTATCTGTGGGAAGCCACATACGGGCGTAGAGCAATCCGCATCCTCCTTTCGGAGAGCCGCGGGGGGAATTCGGGGCTGAACCGCGGTCGGGAGTGTCTGTCGAGCTAGCGGGCAGGGGCGGGACTCGTAGCCATCGTCGCCCCTTCTGAGCTACGAGTTCAACGGGAAGGGTGGTGTGTTCTGTGTTACCCCTGGATGGGGATCATTCCAAGCGCCGTTGTTGGGACAGAATGAGCCTGGACTCGACCGTGTGGCCAGGGGAGCCTATAGCGCTCCCAGCACGCCAGGGGCCCTGAAGCACCCCCCAGAGCAGCGGCGCAACATTGTCCATGCAGCCTGGCGAGTCCCCAAGCGCCCGCATGCACAGGTAGGTCAGCGAGCAATGCAGACAAAGCCCAGCATCCAAATAGGCGGCAGAACGAGTGAGGGGAGCTTGGGGGGGGGGGAAGCAAAGCGTTCGCCTTCCGAGCCTTTCAAGTATACGCAAGCCTAGGGAAAATGAAAAAGTCGCCGAGCCAGCCGCTCGTTCATCGAAGTGGATTCGATCCCCCCCATCAGGTGTCAGCAACCTTGTTAGTCGGTTATTCAATTCCACCTACCCGCTTTGCAGGCCACACTCACAGATCCAGGGTGCATCGATAGCATGGCCGTAAAACGGAAGATACCGATCAGCGATCTCCGAGTACATGATGGCCCACCCACTCGGGGCTATTGCGCCAACCAGTGAGAAATGTGGGCTAAACCCATCGGTCTCCTTACGCCATTCATCGATTCGTGTTGCTTTCCGCCGCATCTCGTGGAGGACGTGCCCACAGGGGTGTGGTCACGGACGTCTAATGAGAAGCGCGAAAAAAAAATTTGGTTGGTCGATAGGGCCACGAAATCTTCCTACCTTTCAGACACCGGATCCCCATCGAGCTAGAGGCATGCCGAGCCTTTTGGCTAGCCATCATCATGCGCCTCGAGTTAGGCAACGTTCGCCCGCACCTTATTCCCAGTGGCGAACATATGTCAATGCTCTCGCAGTTCCTGCGATCGGGGACCCCCGTCTCCCCATAGCCCAGCATCGACCGTAAAAGTGGTGCATGTGGGAAGAAGATGATGTACATCAAGGGGCCTGCCGAAATTCATTGACACCACTTCATGAGCGGTGGACTCGTGCTGTACGCCAAGCATCCACGTCGTTGCCCTTCCATATCAAGTGGCAAGAGACAAAAGTAGGAGCTGACTCGACGTGCTGCCGTATGCCCGCAAGCTTAGGGTGATATGAACTCTCATATCACAGCTCGGAATAGCATCGAATCTCAGGGAGAGAGAAAAAATGGAAGCGCCCCAACAGCTTTATGGCATGTGCAAAACGCCAGTGGTCACCCGCACAAAAGAATGGAATAGCTTGTGCTAAGATCAACACATTGAACCTGAACAGGCAACTTACGAAACACCCCGTCACCGGGGGAGAAAAAATTTCTAATGCTGTGTGAGCTTCCTCAGGTGGAGCCAGCCACGTTCACGACTGGAAAGGGCAACATCTTTCGCTTTGTTTCGACGTAAGTAACAGACGAATATGGGAAGAGGGGATCGAGAGAAGGGATCGAAGTGTTAGCGGTATAGGAGGTACTGATCACAGCTCTGCAGTGATCATCAAGTCAGCAGGACCCCTACCAGTGACAGAGGTAAAACGCACACCATGTTTCATCAAGCAACTTGCGTCAGGGTGAAGAAGAAGAAAAAAAGTCCATTGGTTCGTGTCTAGTAACGACAGCAATAACAGTCCCAGAAAAACAACCGCAAAGGTGACCGTGACTGAAGCAATACCTTGTAGAGTCATTCGCATTTTAAACCAGTCATCGTGCCCGGCGAGCAGTCTGCACGGGTATAGATGCCGTAATAGGGGCCGTCGTGATATGTGCAGTGCTCACACCCGCAGTAGTCGCCATGGGTGGACAGAGTGTTGTGGGCACCGAAGAACTCACAGCATCCCAGGCGTTGGGGTAACTGCACCCTTGTACCTGTGTAGGTGCCAAGCCAGTGTCGGCGGTATCATACCACCCGCCGCCAACGCTAATCGTCGGACTCGGAGTGAACGTAGGAGGAGGGAGCGTGGGAATAGGGCTCGTAGACGTATAAGTGGGGAGCAGCGCTTGGCTTGCGCCTGGTGTCAGACCGCTTATGGAAGGGGGGTAATTGTCGTAGGTGGCTATAGAACTGGCGGCAATGGTGCCGGCGCCAGCCCCACCTGTCTGCCACGGCGCATATTGGCCATCAAAGGGTTGTTGCGAGACACCAAGAGCTACGCATGTGCCGAGTGCCGTGCGTGGGTCCGTGGGTATCCATCCATTCTGCAAACCGAGTTGGTAGGACCAAAGAGGTGCTTCGACTGAGTTCGTAGTGGATGAATTACCAATCTATTCAAGCCCGCTCGTCAATGATCGCGCTTTGAGGAAGGGAGATGAAGTTGGACAAACTTTCCAAGTCCAGAAGAACCAATTCTGAAGGGCGTCCATGGAAGCTAGAGTGAATTCCATCAGTCCATCTTTCATCGTTTGGTTCCATTGAGACGAATCCAGGAAGAGTGAACACGACGGCCCAGCATTTGATGTTGCGGTAGTACCGTCCAGGAAAAGCCCGCATTGATTGTATCCGTTGCTGAATTCACCTGCAATCGTTACCCCGAAAGCAGTCTGGCTGTGAAGAAGGATGTGAGGCAGTGGAATGGTCGATCAATTCATTGCCGGCACCTTGCGTTCATGTTATCCGCCCATGCACTACAAGCAGCCTGGGGCCAGATCCCGCCTGCTTGAAGACCAGTGCCAGTAGCGATAGGTGCCGTATTTGAATTGCCATTGAAGGCAAAGTAAGGGTGTGTGTCCAGAATAACACGATCTGACCCTTGCAGGAAGCCTGCCCAACTTCCCACGCCTTCGAACCCATCGTGGATGGCAATATATGCGCCATGACCCGCACCGATGCCGGTTATCTCACGGATCATATCATGAGCCTCAAGGTAGCTGGAGAAGAGGGTGGTCAATTTTTACACAAAAGAATATCAAGTAACGCTCGACAACTCACAAGGTCGTCATCTGGTCTTTACCAATGGTAGATACGAGAGGCTCATTCAAGATGCTGAAAACGGGAACGACGGGCTGCCACTCGGGCTGGGAAATGAACTCGGCAATAATTCTGATATAGTTAAGTGCACGTTCGGCATTGGCTATGCCCATAACGCCATTAAGGAAATTAACGCTGCCCAACTTCCCAGAATGATTATAACCTTTACATCAGGCATGAGTTGGTAAAAGCTTGTGTTCGAGAGAGTGACGTACCATTCTGCGAACCAGGGGTAGTGTGCAGGTCTAAATTCACTCTGAGACCATACTTCCGTGCCCACTGCAGGACCCGCAGGATGTACCTGACAAGACGGATAGGAGAATCGATCTCGACGATGTGAAGACGCGCTTACGGCCAGCAGACTTTATCTAGGAAAGGTTCAAAGTCCCATTTCTCGATAGCCCAAAATGGAATTGGCAGGCGGACCCAATTCAATCCAGCCCCAGCAATCTCCGCAATGTCTTGTTCCGTCTATCGAACACGCAGCTGCATGGGTGCATAAATGAAAAGGACACGGGTTGCTTACGATAAACGTGTTGTAATGGTCTTCGATTTGATTTAATCCACCACTTGCTGTATCGGCGGCCATGAGGGTGCTCAAGGTCCACTCATCTACCGCAGTGGGGTATTTTTGAAAGAGTGCAGGAGAAACGAATGGCTCCAGGACGAAAAGTCCTCCCAGGTTGACGCTGTGGATCAAGGTGTTCACGATGGGATATACGTATACCATAAGATACGAATATTTACCCATAGATCCTATCTTGACCCCAATTCCAGCTCGTGTTTAACGGGGGCGTCCATGAGTTCGGTTGGGCATCGTTATTGTAGGGGTCCTCTGGGTCGTATACCCCTGTGAAAACGGGTCAGTCAGGACATTCGTTGGAGGTAATTCATTGCATATAGAGATCTAAGATATAGTGTAAAAGGTTTCTATCGAATGGGAGTTGTATGACTGAATACGGATGCATGCCGTGGCGAATGGACAGATAACACGCCGAGGGACGGAGATATGGAAGAAGGACTCACAGAAACCACCAAAATTATTGATGTACGTGAATGTGGAGCCATTAGAGGTGGTAACCACGGAACCATTCCTACCTGTGGTCGGATTGCTTCCGGAACCACCGCCCCCACTACCACCACCCCCACTACCACCCCCGGTTCCGGTTGCGGAGCTAGTGCTGGAAGTGGAAGAATTAGAGTGATGTTTGATCACGAAGAAGTAGACCGGAATGACGACCGCTGCGACTATGACGATGAGGGCGATGAGGGCGATGAGGCAGAGGATGCGGCGAGTAATGACCGGACGCTTTTGGGAAGCAGACCACCTGGGTTGAGGATGATCAGGAAAACGAGATATGTGCGTCTCGTGTTGAGAAAGGAGAGGCGAGGCATTGCCCGCAGAGGGCATGACGACTGATCCGCGGGAAGAACCACTGGTGAACTCGGAGGTCTGCTCGAGGTACGAGGCTCTGGGAGGCTCCAGAGGCCACGGATCTCGCAGAGGAGTGTTCGGCGGCATACTATGGAACTCTGGCTGACTATCCCTTGAAGAGCTATGCAGCGAGGACGCCATCGGGTTCAAAAATGGGGTTGAGTAGCATGGGAAGGCTGAGGATAAATGTAGCACATGGCTCCCGACCGTGGACAATTCTGTCAGTGTCAACGGGCTACTTCGCCCTCCGCCGGCTCGTGACCCCCACATGTGAACAACGATGGACAGATGGGTCCCTGGGACTATCGTACATCGTAAAAGTACATGGAGCGGGTGTGAGGTGGGTGCTCTGAAGAGGTGAATGCGGAGAGAGAGTGCCACGCGAAATAAGCCTCAATTGAACTGCTTCGACGAAACGAACTGGGAGCTGACTCTGGGGCCAATTTTTAATTGTAATTGGCCATCATTCTGGTTCATTGTGGTGCATACTTTAGCTCAAAATGTCCATTTTTATCGATTGCATCAAACATTGCTACCAATTTTCAGAAAAGAGTCGTTACTTTAACTTATTTTTAATAATATTTTTGGGGGTTTCCAATAAAGTTTAGAAGTTCCCAAGCTTATCCCGCTTCGCCTGATGACGCTTGTTAATGAAAGGGCTGCTTAACGGGGGTTTCTGCACTGTTTCGTCCTGTCGGCATTGATTGGATATGGCCTACGTGAATACGTATGAGTGATCCCGTTGGATTCGGGAGTGGACCTCTGAGTGGTGGATGAACTGATCATGAGACAGCACAGGATCATGCTTACAAAGGGTGTGTACAAACAGACCTGTTTATGGTATTTGTGTATCAGAGTGGCGTTGCGTGAGAGTCAACCGTCTAAGCCGGTACCTTGACCACCTGCTGGATGATTGACGGCGCAGGGTTTGGTTGCGGTGAGGCTGCTGCCTTGTCGAAGATGCGGACGGATGTGGCGATCGCGGGTTCGGGAGGAGGTGCCTTGTGGCGAGGCGATCCGCAAATGAATTGCCAAAGAGACGGAGTCTGCCGAGTCCGGGGTATCGCCAGCGCCGGAGACAAAGTAAACAATCTGAGATCGGAGATCGGAGATCGACACCTCCAGCCCCGACCAGTTGGTGTAGCCCCCTCCGTACCGGTAAACTGGGTCTACAATTGCCGTTCCTTTGCCTATATACCGCAGTCAGAATCTCGTATCTCGTCCTGCTCTCGATGCACATCCCTGCAATCGACTTGACAAGTCACATCTCGCGATGTGCCCTGACAGATAACCATCATGCTTCCCCGTTCCTCCCTGCGGACCCTCCAGCCGCTCCCTTCGGGTCGTGCACCCCGCACGGCCCGTCTCAACACAGCGTGGATGACATATTGTGTTACATCCTCAAAAGCCGAAAGAATTGGAAGACGCTCAAGGGTCATTCGGAGGCTGTATGGCCACCGTACCTCGAAGCGGCCATGTTCAAGGGTACGTTCATCACCGCGCGCATGTTAGATTTCATCATCTCCCCGCAGCTCTCCAGGAATACGAACCTGATGACTCGCGGGAAACACGGATGCTGGGCCGTCATCCAATGCGCAATCGTTTCATATCCGACTATATCCATACCACCACGGGAAAATTCAGGTCAGCAAAACAAGTGGGTAGCCGCCTGCAACAACTTAGGGACACAACCGAGGGCCGCGAGTGTAAGTGCCATACTCACGCGGTCTGTGTGCGGACGACGTTCATACATTTTGTTTGTGTTTATATTTGTCATGCCACACCCAGTGATCGATGTATTGACCCGTTGCTATCGTATGCGGATGGACGCCGGCGCTTGCAATGCACGAGTTACCGTATGCCGGCCACCTTCTGAAGATGCATCTTCTACCACCCCACCTCCCACTATATCTTGCGGCTCCTCTTCCACCACCACCCCCACCACCCCCACCTCTTTAGCTTCTCCAGACACCGCAACCCTTCCAGTCATGTCCCGCTTACCTCCCCCCAGAACCCGCCAACCTCCCGAACTACGCATGCCCGTTTACATCGACATCCTTCCCCCGACGGGCTACAGTCACTCCTCTGCGTCAACGTCCAACACTCGCCCTTCAGATGCACCACGTCAGATCCATAACATCGATCCTACCGTCACCTTTGTCTCCCCGTCCCCTGTCAACGGAAAGTCTTCTTACATCGTTCTCCTCGATGGCGCACCTGTCCACTCAGAGGACACAACACTTGAATACGTCGGACCCTACTTCTCTTCACCGATGGGTCCACCCCGTGGCGACCAACCTACATTATACTCCACCGCCCTTGTACCCAAGTATTGGGATGTCCTTTGTAAGGCCGCAGGTATGTCATCTCCGTCCTGCCGGCCTAGGGCCAGGTTTACAATCATCGTTAGATCCTATTTTATACACCATCATCCAAGACGTGCACTGCGTCCCTAATCCCGCTCCTAGTAGGAGCTATTCACAGCGCCCGCGCCCAACACCCATCTTCTCGGCCATCTATCATTTCCAATATCCTCCTTCGACGGGCCCTGCTTCCACTTATGGGCAGGTATCATTGGACGCATCAAGAAGTGTGCCTGCGGTGACGTCAGCGTTTGATGTCCATGCACTACACAGCGCTCTTCCAGTGGGTTTCGCTCGCCCCACGACATTCCCCACCTCCTCGTCGTACGCAGTCTCCGCGCCCCAAGGCTTCCGGACGTCCGCCGAGGTCGACCAAAACCTGTTTGACGAGCCATTCATGTTGGACGTCAACTTTGAGCAGGTCGCTTTTGACGATTTTGTTCTCAATATGGACAGCGCTGCAGACAGTGCAGCCTCACACGTTGCTCCGAGGGACCCAAACAATTTCGTGCGTTTTAATCCCCCTGTTTGGCATGAGTGTTCATAATGTTGCGTCCAACAGTTTACGTAAATCCAATACGTGCTCGTATCATATCATTGAGGTTGACATTGATGGCCGCATATTTGGTTGTCCCGGACGTTGATTTAATCATCATGCATGCACGGACACGAGCGTAGAGCGCTCACTTGTCACACTGTTTCCCACATTGTCGGCAATGCGATTGTGACGGCGACGAGGACATACCTGTCGTCGTACATGAAGTGTAATACACGGATTATGATCGATCTTATTATGCCCATGCGGAAAACCTGAATTCTATGCAGACTAACCAAAAGCGTACGGGTTCGATAGGCAACGGAACTGCTGGTGAAACAATCATATGAACTTTGAGCTCCACAGTGCCTCTCCCTGCCTCGCTTCCTCCGTACCAACACCATGGACTTTGGTGTTCACTATCGTGCGCGGAGATACCGTGAGGCGATAGATGATGGCATCTCATCAGGGCTGAATTCGAAATGCGTCAAGCAAAACGAGCACTTACCACTCTTGAGGAGGGAGATGATCTGTATCCTCGCCGCAAACTCCCTCGTCATAAGAGAGACGTCGGTGAGCTGATTGGTTCCCTTCGTGATGCCCCGTCCGACCTGTTCCTTGCGCCTGCTCCCAGACGCACCTCCCCGATCGATCCGCCCATGCGCATCACTGAGTGCATCCACCCACGTCCGCATCGTCATTCCACCTGCCATCCCATCCCACTTGCTCATCTCGAGCACCATGTTGGTGACCCCGGCCACGACGACTGCCACCTCTCCTTCGACACTTCCGATGGATTCGAGGCCGAGTTTGAGGTCTGGAAAGTGCTTGTGGATGATGGTGAGGATGGACTGATAAGAGACGCCGTCGCCGGCGTGTCGAGACGTCGCGCCGATGAGCCAGGGCTGGACTTGATCGAGGGCGGTGTAGATGTCTCCGCGGAGGGTTGGGGACATGGTCTTGGCGTCCGCACCGGAGGTGGCCGCGGAGGCGAGTGTGTTCTGCCAGTTCTTGAACATGGTGTGTATCGATGGTGCCGATAGACGGTGTCTGTGATGATGATGTACGGGGCGACAAGTGGATGGCTGGAGAACGTCTACGTGCTCGTCGTCGACGTCGCTCACGCGTAATTCCGAGGTGGTGTCTCAAAGTGCCTAGTGGCGTCCCCTCAGCGAAAGTGAGAGAGGGAAAGGTTATGTAAGATGTCTCGTGCTGTATATGCCCGGCCTATCAGTGGTGGACACATGCCCAACACGAGGCGGGCCAGCACACCGGCGCTGCTGGGTTTCAGGTCGTGGTTGGATCTGGATGTTCTGTCCCGGGGACGTGTGCGATGCGATAAGGATGCCAAGTTGACCGTTCATTTCCTGGTGGCTATGGCTGCGGATAACACATAGCGGAAGGGAGGGGGCTGATAGAAGTGCGCATTATCCGCTTCATGGGGGGGAATAACGGCCGTTCCAGTGTCCCCAAGCGCCCGGCGGGGGTACGTAGGCTCGCCACGACGCTGTAGTGGATGCTAGAAAACAAACTCGAGGAATGGCTGCACATACCTCGTGACGGCGTTTTCAACCAGCCCTGATCGGAAATCGGAGATAAGATAGGATAATGCGCGGAGTATGAATACCACCCGTTTAGGAAATACAATCAAACAAGATCAAACAAACGCGTCGCGTGGAGCAAAAAGGAAAACGACGTGACGCAGGCCATGGAGAGACCAGAGGAAGATGCGTTCATGCAGATGCTGCTGGACGGCTTGGACACCGCCACCACCACGCCCCCCCGCCCCAAGAAGTCCCCCAGAAAGCACAGATCCACACGCCCCGCCGACAAGGAAAACGATGCGGCCAGCGTGTCCGCCTTGCTGGACGGCGCCGAGAACTGGGACTGGACGGACATGGAGGTAGATTTCCTCACGTCCATAAAGAGGGCCGCAAGTCCGAGCAAGGTGGGTGCTTGCGCCATTCTCGATCCACACGCCGTCTCACAGCAGCTAGCAGTCACGCACGCGCTCTCCTGTCAAACGGTCGGTGACGGCGGCCCGAGCCACCAACCTGAGCCTGTCTGCCCTCCTCGACGGAGCCGAGACCTGGGACTGGGAAGACATGGAGAAGGATTTTTTCTCGCCCGGTCGGAAGCGCGACAAACGCAAGGTTCAGTGTATCATGTGCTGTCGCGTCTCATTCTGATCCGGCTGCTAGTCTGCCGTCTCGCCCGAGCAAGCGTACATCAAGACCCCTTCGGTTCGTTGTATCGTGGAAGCCGTGGAGGGGGGCATGGAACTTGGCTCCAAGGTCAGACTTTTCCCTGTATACGTGAGGACGTTCTCGACCCTACACACAGGTGTTGTCAGTGAAAACACAACCACACGGACACGCACGTTCGGTTACACTCCAGGATGACTGGGCAGACTCCGACGTTCGAAAGGGTAGGAGACCACTATGGCGTAGTGGAACCGTCTCAGATCGTCTTCTTGCAGGTGACATCATTAATCTCCTCGGACACTTTGACTCAGAGGGTGCCATCAAGATTTCATCTCACAAGAATATGTTCATTCACCATCCAGATCTACTTCTAACAGCTACTGCGTTATCAAATGCCTCTCAATGCAGACGGAAACCGCTTCTTGCTGCCCTCCTACGCTCAACGTCCGACAGGACCCCCGCTGTTGTTTGGGGTAATATGTTGCATGAGATCATGCAAACGTGCCTTGTCACCCAGCAATGGGATGAATTTTACGTCGAAGATCAAATAGAAGCCGCCGTGATGAAGAACCTCCCAGAAATCGCAAAGCTAGGCGCTAGTATTGAGGATGCCAAGCGAGAGATCAAACTTCGGTCTAGAGGTCTGAAAGTATTCTCCGAGCGCTATATCGCAGACACACCCAGAGTACGACCTTTCTCTCTTCATGCATCAGCCACTCACGTTTCCTTTGCAGCCCGACGCCGTTCTTACCAATACCCGAGCAGCGGCCAATCAGAGTTCGCTTCTTGCCATCACTTCTCTGCATGATATCGAAGAAGATATATGGTCACCTACCTACGGTCTCAAAGGCAAAGTGGATGCGAGCGTCCAAGCTGTCATTGCCGAGAGCACCATAGGCGGAAGCACCAAGCAAGGATCAACTCTCAGTACGCACACCATGCCATTCGAAATCAAGACGGGACGGACCATCGCAGGCATGGAGCACCGCGCACAGACAATGCTATACACGCTCCTTGTGGAGGAACGATACGGTGTCCAAGTCCCTAGCGGACTGCTTTATTATACCCAAAGCGAAGAGGTCGTGAGGGTTCCTCGAGGTCGTAACGAGCTCAGGGGTCTGATCAATGCAAGGAACGAGATGGCGGCATACATGATGCGCCGTGTGAATCCGGGTAAGGCTCCCGAGCCTTTCTTGCCGCCTACAATCGATGATGAACATGCGTGCAAAAAGTGTTATGCGCTTGATGCTTGCATGCTGTATCGCAAGGCGAGTACCGTCCGGCCTGTCTGTCGCCCTCTCCTAATGTCGCTGTTAGGCCGTGGACAACGTTGCCGATGACTCTTCCGCAATCGCAGCGATCTACGAGGCCAAGACGTCGCACTTGACCCCCGTCCAAGCGGATTTCTTCAAGGAGTGGGAAGCATTGATAGCTCTCGAAGAGCAGGATGCCCTCCGGTTCCGAAAAGAGCTTTGGACGATGACGGCCCAGGAGCGCGAAGAAAAGGGACGATGCTTTGATTCCATGATCGTTGACAAGACGTTCATTCCCTTGAACCTGCCAAGTACAGGGAAAATACACCGATACACGTATCAGCTTGTCCGCGGAAATGACGCCGCTTTCCAAAGTCAGTCTCTCTTGAACGGCCACATGGGCATAGGCGATGCCATCACCATCTCGGTCGATCCGGAGCTCCTTGCGCTTGCTCGAGGCTTTATCGTGGATCTGACGCCACAAGAAGTCGTCGTGGGCGTAGACCACGAGTTGAACGTGGACAAGATTGCTGCGAGCCTGCAGGTGTTGCGCAATTTCCGAGGGCGGATCCGGCCCGTGTTCCGGATTGACAAGGACGAACTGTCGGGCATGGGTCGTATCCGCGACAATCTCGCGCAGTTGTTCTACGCCGACGGGGATACGAGACGACTCGAGCTGGTCGTGGATCTCCGGAAACCGACGTTCGAAGACGAGCAAGCGACAGTGGATAGACTGCGTGACGTTCCCGAGTACGTGGCTACGTCAGGCATGCTAAACGCGTGCCAGACAGCAGCGATGACACGCGCGTTAAGCGCAAATGATTATGCATTGATCCTCGGGATGCCTGGGACTGGGAAAACGACCGTGATTGCGGCGCTCATTCGGACGTTTGTAGGCATGGGAAAGACAGTGCTGTTGACGTCATATACCCATTCCGCGGTGGATACGATCTTGCTCAAATTGAAGGATGACGACTACGGGATTTTAAGATTGGGGAACGTGGACAAGGTCAGTTCGTGTGTGCAATGTTGGAGACGGCGGTGCTTAGGCTGGAACGGGCCACCTAGGTTCACCCAGACGTTCGCAAGTTTGCAGAAGCGGAAAGAAGGGTAAAGACGATCGAACAACTCGAGAATCAATTCACGTCGCCCCCTGTCGTGGCTACGACGTGTTTGTCCATTGACCAGTGAGTTCGAGTCGGTTGACAACGCGAGTGTTGGTATTGAGACTGCTACAGCCCTCTATTTTCTCTGCGAACGTTCGACTATTGCATTGTAGATGAGGCATCCCAGATAACGTTACCGACATCCCTCGGTCCGTTGCGTTTTGCGGACAAGTTTGTACTTGTCGGAGACCATTTTCAGCTTCCACCACTCGTAAGCCATGTTCCCAGACATGATGATGACCTGGACTTGACATGCACTTTCAGGTGCGCAATCCGGCGGCGCGAAAGGGTGGCCTAGAGGTCTCGCTGTTTCGAAAACTATCCGAGGCGCACCCACATGCGGTTGTGGACCTGGTACATCAATACCGCATGAACGAAGATATCATGCTCCTGTCCAACAAACTCATATACGGGGACCGTCTTCGGTGTGGTTCGGAAGCCATCGCGAAACGGAGTCTCGCACTCCCTGATAGGCGGTTCATTGATACCCTTCGTGAAACGGGTGGATGCCTATGTGTTGACAGCCAGTGCTGGTTGGCGCGACTCCTGGACGAGAGGTAGGAGGCACCTTTCCCCGTGTCACTGGCATGCTCAAGTTTACGTTGCACCAGTTGTAAAGCTGTTTTTGTGGACACGGATCGCGTCCCTGCGTTCGATTCACGAGTGGGCGACTTGGTCCAGAACGAGGTAGAGAGTAAACTCGTGTACCAGATCGTCGAAGCGCTCCTGCGGAGTGGCGTTGAGGAACGACAGATCGGGATCATGTCGCTGTACCGACAGCAGATCAAGCTTCTCTCCTATCACCTGCAGGACAAGAAACATATTGAGGTACTGACGGCGGACAAGAGTCAAGGGAGAGACAAGGATTGTATCATCATCTCGATGGTCCGATCGAATGACCATAAACAGGTACGCCCCACCATGTCATCTATTTCCCCATCACTTGCCGAGCACAACCCTCCCAGGTCGGTGATCTATTGAAAGACTGGCGACGTGTCAATGTATCCTTCACGCGTGCGCGATCCAAGCTCATCATCGTCGGTTCTCGCAAGACACTCGGCGGGACCGCACTGTTGGCCGAGTTTCTGGAACTGATGGACGAGCGGCGGTGGATGCTCGTGTTGGCGGAAGATGCGGAGAAGATGCATCCGACACTGGAACCACCTCATGTTGCGGTGGTGGGTAAGCGGGGTGCGAAGCGATCTGGGGAAGAACCGAGTAGGTCTGGGAATGCGGGTGGCAGTGGGCGTGGGCTGGGGGTGGTAGGAACACCGCCGAAGAAGGCGAGGACGCCTCCGGCTCTGGCGGTGAGGGATGGGGTGTTGAAGGGACGGCCGATATTGCAGGATGTTGTCAATGGGGAGCTTTGATGGCGTTACGTAGGGGTAATATAGGTTATTTTTTGTTCTTGAATAGTTTTCTTCCTTGATTGCTAGGTCGTCCTGTGCAACACATATGCCATTCGTCCAAGGATCTGCTTGCTCACTCCCGGAGCCACGTACAGACGACCCCAAAGCGACGTTAAGTTCGTGTATGAGATTTCTCTTTGATAATTCCCGTCTCACTTTGCTCACACTGGCCCCTAGGTCAAAGCGATAACGTATTCATGTTACAATCGGACACCCGAACGCTTATTCTCAGTGTTACGACTAAAAGTTACATACGAGTTACATGTTGCACAATCCTTTATCCTGACAAGTCGATTGTTTGGAGCCCAACGAAGGCGTTTACTGAATGGTGATACGCTGAGCCTGCTGTTCAGGAGAGTTCTTTGGGAACGTGATTGTCAAGACCCCACTCTCCATCTTGGCCTTCACATCCTCGGCCTGACAGCCTTGCATCAGCATCTAACATTGGAGAGAAAGAAAATACAATTGAGCTCACCTTGGTCCCAAATGGGAGCTGCAACGTCCGAGAGAACTTCCCAGTGCGACGCTCACGAACAACGTAATCCCTCTCTTCGTGAGCATCTGAACTAGCCAGCTCGGCAGAGACCGTCAGACGGTTCTGGTGGACATCGATGGAAATGTTTTCCGATGTCAATCCGGGCAGCTCAAACGTTGCTGTCACAACGTTGGTATCCTTGGACTCGTGAAGGTCCAATCTGGGGAGAAATATTCAGTAAGTGTTTCAAGAAATAAAAATACGGAAGCTACCTTGGACGGTGAACATTCTGGTTATGCGGTGTGACCTCTGCCGAGGAAGCGGAGGCACGAGGACACACCCGGGTGGCCAGAGCGTCCTCAAACAGACGATCAAACTCCGTGGCGGGATCGTAGTAGAAGTGGAACAGAGACATTTGTGATGTGGGATAAATCGAGATGAGTGCTGATGGCTTGGAGTAGGGGATGGTTGTATGACCGGTTGTAAAAAATATGATGAGGGAAGTGGCCACGGATGCTCGCCTTTTTATAAGCCTCGAGAGTTCATCTGTAAGGTTCTAGATCGGTGGGGAAGACTGCGCATACTTCGTGTGATGAAGCGTCCATCGTCTTCACGCATACCTGCGACTGTTCAACAACCTTCGAGATTGTTCTTGGGCGGTGAGTCCCGTTTTGGAAGGCGAAATCGTGTTGATGTCTGTTTGTGAACTGACAGGAATGTCATTTCTGGGTATTCAAGATGAATCCGGGCTGTGTTTCACTAGTCACTTTTGGTGCGTGGCATGAATATACATCTGCAAAGCAGAGGAGTAACGTTACGCTTTGACGACTCTTAGAAGGCCTACGCGAGGCTTAGCGAGCACTCTGATTGGACCGGAGCATGCTTGTACGGCACTTTTCCTTTTATATTCTCTGCGCAGAGGTCTGCGCACACTTTCCAAATTCCTGATGTACCACCAAGCTGTAGAACCAGTGTCTACAAATAAGCCTCAAGTCCAGCTCAGCATGAGCTCCCCTTCAGCAAGATTACAACGGACCCGCCATCGATCGTGTCATGGAAACCTCTTCCCCAATTGCGAAACTTTGTAAAGTGTGCTCAATGCTCGACATACGACGCTTGACACATCCCCTCTATCCATGCCGCAAACCGTTATCCTGTTCCACACCCCCGATCGAGCACGACCATAGAGATTCTCTCCCTCTTGGATCTGTAGACGAAATCAAGAGTCGGCGCTTTGCTTGTGACATTTGCCAACTTGTTGCCGGAAGCCTAGATAAGGAGTTCCCGGGCCTTGATGGCGAATGCACTATAAGAGAAAGCGCGGAGTTTTGCAACTTCAGGTTGCCGGGATACGTCAAAGCTTTGGATTCAAGCATCACGCATTTTCATTTCACACAGGTTTCTGTGATCTTTGATCCCACTGCGGCGAAGCGATTTCATGGACCCCTCGCCCCTTGGGAACTCAAATTGAGATATACCCAGCAAAGTCACTACTTACTATTTTTCCAGGTCAGTTAGAACCACTTTTTGATCGGGAACTTGATACTAAACAATCTGATCAAGGTCAAGGCCAAATCACCCGCCAATGTGGGGAACTTAACTGCGCCATTCCAGCTAACGGAACAAGAATTCCTCGACACTGTCGGTGGCAGACGCGTTGCGACGCAGGTAGATGCACGGCTCATACGTGCATGGCTTCGCCAGTGCGAATGCAAGCATGGGGAGAATTGCATGCCGCCATCGCTACCGCCGGTGGGGCGAGATGGAGAACCGATCTTTCAGCCAACCTTCGTGGTCGATGTGATCGACTCATGTCTTGTCGACATCCCCCCGCGATGTCGCTACATCGCTCTAAGCTATGTCTGGGGGACGGCTCCCGTATTCAGACATCTCCTAGGGAATACCCACAATCTCCGGAAGACGGGTTCTTTGCGTGCATTACCTATCCCTGCCACGATTCAAGATGCCATAGCCCTAGTATATGCCATTGGGGAGCGTTACCTATGGGTGGACTCCATTTGCATCATCCAGGACGACCCAAAGATGCAGCAAGCAGAAATAATGCGGATGGGATCCATTTACTCAAGGGCTCTCTTCACCATAATCGCAGCTGGTGGGGATCATGCAAATAGTGGCCTTCCAGGTGTCAGGCCAGAGTCCCGTGAACAGGTGCAACGGATTTTGAGGCTTGGCAATCGCGAGCTTCTGACGGTCATCGACGTCCGCAGAACGCCAAGCGGGATCGATGATACGGTATGGGCACAACGAGCATGGACATTCCAGGAACGATTTGTGTCCAATAGAGTGCTAGTGTTCTCGGAGAACCAAGTTTACTGGAGTTGCCGTGGAGCATCGCACTCAGAGGAGCAAGCTCTCGAGGAGGTCCGGGACATTGACCGGCTTCATCTATCATTCCCTCAGGGATCCGTTTCTGACTGTCTGGCCTGGAAACCTCTCCAGGCATTGGATTATCACAATATCTACTGGTACCTTCTCTACGACTACCGACAGCGACGCTTGACCTATCAAACAGATTTGTTCAATGCGTTTAATGGCGTATCCGAGATTCTTGCAGCACTTCAAAACGATACGTTCCTCTGGGGTCTCCCCGAATCACTTTTTTCATATGCAATGACATGGTCTTTTCTCGGGCATTCCACACGAAAGTATGTCAACATCCCGGTTTTTGGCACCAATGGTTCCCAAGAAATGGTTCCGATCCCATCATGGAGCTGGGCAGCTTGGTCAGGAGGTGTCGGGGACATTTCATCTTCTTTCTCTGCTGGAGAAAAGCCTTACGTGCGACCGGTGATTCACTTCGACATAGTAGATGGGAAGCATCAGCTAGTCAGGATCAAAGAGCGACCATGGGATCTGAATGATCGTGTGCCTACATTTTGGAACAACGAGCAACGTCTTCCGCATGGACCTCTTACACAACACTCTATTCTGCAAATTGGCCAGCTACGCTTTTGGACCAGTTTTGCGAACATGAAGGCCATTCGCGGTCGGTCAATCCGGGAACCAGCTTACGTGTACTATAACCCCTTTCCTTACTCTGGTTTCCAACTGCCAGTGGATCCGGATCCTACGGATGACCGTGCCGAGATCATCCATCAGGACTTCATTGTCATCGCAGTAAACAGCGTCGGACTGCTGAACCTTTTGGCTATAGAATGGAGAGATGGGGTAGCGTACCGAGTAGGGAACATACATGTTAAGGAAGAGGATTGGCTCCAGGTGGAGAACAGGCAGTGGCGGTTTATCATACTAGGATGATTCAATGCAATATGTTGGAGCAGACATCGACCGCTTCAATACGTCGTCCGCTGAACAGAATACTGGGTGCTGTGACAGAGGAAAAAGCGATAGGATTGAGATAGTGATACATGATTATGCGCCGAGACCATCCTCGATGCTACGACAAAAAATTGGTGAATTATAATATAAGCCACAGTTCTTTACTTTAATAAGTCAATGGTCTGAAGAGTCTAACGAAAGCGTTCACTGAATGGTAATGCGCTGAGCCTGCTGTTCAGGAGAGTTCTTTGGGAACGTGATTGTCAAGACACCACTCTCCATCTTGGCCTTCACATCCTCAGCCTGACAGTGTCACGTCAACATCCGACATTGTAAAATAAAGATAGTAGGCTTACCTTGGTCCCAAATGGGAGCTGCAACGTCCGAGAGAACTTCCCAGTGCGACGCTCACGAACAACGTAATTCTTCTCTTCGTGAGCATCTGAGCTAGCTAGCTCAGCAGTGACCGTCAGACGGTTCTGGTGGACATCGATGGAAATGTTTTCCGATGTCAATCCGGGCAGCTCGAACGATGCTGTCACGGTGTTGGTATCCTTGGACTCGTGAAGGTCCAATCTGGGGATAAATATTCAGTAAACGTTTCAAGAAATAAAAAGTACGGAAAAATCAAGCTACCTTGGACGGTAAACATTCTGGTGACGCGGTGTGACCTCTGTCGAGGAAACGCAGGCGCGAGGACGGACCTGGGTGGCCAGAGCGTCTTCAAACAGACGATCAAACTCCGTAGCGGGATCGTAGTAGAAGTGGAACAGAGACATTTGTGATGTGGGGTAAATCGAGATGAGTGCTGATGGCTTGGAGTAGGGGATAGTCGTATGACCGGTTGTAAAAAAATATGATGAGGGAAGTGGCCACGGATGCTCACCTTTTTATAAGCCTCGAGAGTTCATCTGTAAGGTTCTAGATCTGTGGGGAAGACTGCGCACACTTTGGGTGATGAAGCGTCCATCGTCTTCACGCATACCCGCGACTGTTCAGCAACATTCGAGATTGTTCGATTCTCTTGGGCGGTGACGTTGAAAGGACGGCCGATATGGCAGGATGTTGTCAATGGAAAGCTTTGATGGTAATATAGATTGTTATTTTCTTTGCTGGTAGATCTTTCGTCCTTGACCGCTAGGTCGTCCTGTGCAACATACGTGCCATTCGTCCAAGGACCTTCCACAAGCATCCGCTTACTCACTCCCGGAGCCACGTGCAGATGACCCCGGAGCAACGTCAAGTTCGTATATGAGAGCCATTGTCTTTAAGCTGAGTGATAGGAATATCCACGATGTCGTCCAAGCTCGTGCAATGTGCGCCGATAGTCAGCGAGAACGAGCTCGGGGGAGAGTCCCGTCGATCTATGGATGATGCAATCACCTCCGCCTCCTCATCCATGTCGACCACCACCCTCTCAGACCTCCTCCAACCCCTTCGAACCCCCCCAGAATGGCCAGAATCCTCCGAATCACTCATCCTCGAGCCCTTTGTATACATTTCTTCCAAACCCGGGAAGGAAATCCGGTCTCTGCTGATCGAGGCGTTCAATGAATGGCTCGGCGTACCACATGCGCAGCTCAGCGTCATCTCGCGCGTCGTGCGTATGCTGCACAGCGCCAGCCTCATGGTCGATGACATCGAGGACGGTGCACAACTTCGGAGGGGTCAACCCGCTGCCCATCGCATCTACGGTGTCCCCCAAACCATCAACACAGCGAATTACGTCTATTTTTTGGCATACAAGGAACTTGCGGCGCTGAGAGGCCACGATTCGGGAGACACGGACCGCGTCGTGGCGAACAGGGACTTGGATCTGGTGGTGACCGAGGAGTTGTTGTCCCTTCATCGCGGACAGGGTCTCGAGATATTCTGGCGGGACACACTGCAATGTCCGACAGAGGAAGAGTACATCGCGATGGTGAACAACAGTTGAGCGTACTGTTGTCAGGTGAGGCATCGGTTCCGCTAACGTCTGTGGCAGAGACTGGCGGCCTGTTTAGGATCGCCATCAAGTTAATGATGGCGTGTGCGACAAAGAATGTGACGAGGTAACCGCAGTTTCTTTCACCGAAGGAGATTTTTTAACGACTTTGAACCTTAGAGACTACGTTCCCCTCGTCAACCTCTTTGGCGTGTACTTTCAGATCAGAGATGACTATATGAATTTACAGAGCACCGAGGTACATAGGCATTTCCGCCTCGTAATGATTCGACAATATGGATGGACGCTGATTTCGGGTGCATGATAGTATTCACAGAACAAAGGGTTCGCAGAGGACCTTACCGAGGGCAAGTTCTCTTTCCCCATCGTCCATGGCGTACGCGCAGAGCCGAGCAACCGCGTCATATTGAGTATGTTTTTGATCCCGCGTTCCGAGGATTCCAGAACTGATTTCAAAGCTTAGATGTGCTTCAAAAACGACCGACAACCCCCACGTTGAAGCACCACACCATCTCTCGTCTACGCAACCAAACGGGCTCATTCAGCTATACATTGAGGATCATGAGAACGCTTGAACAAGAGGTATGTACAACCCCAACTCAAATGACCAGAACGAGTAACATCTCTGGTGCATCATCAAGCTTCGCGAGGAAATCGCAAGACTCGGAGGGAATAGCCAGCTTGAGGCAATCCTGGTTGCGCTACATGTCAACGATATGCATGATCAACGACCAGAGCAGAAAGAACATTGATAATCTAGATACGACTTTAGTACGTATACTTGAGATAAGGTATGAGTGCTCGGGTGACTTTGCCATTCGAGCGGGCACTTAGTATATGAAGCAGTCACGTGATAGGGCATAAGTTGACTGGTTCCCGTTCGAGCCGAATAAGAATTCGTCTCTTAACTCGTAGGTCCTCAAGCCGGAGCAATTGTCAAGGGGAGATTGGCTTGATGTCGTTCGCTCTGTGCCAGTCCCGCAAGAGTATGCTGGGATCATGCGCGGCCCGCTCCGTTCGGTCTGTTCGCGCGCTTCAGTGTCCTGGCACGATAACGTGGGTGGCGCGGACAGGCCCGCTAGCAGCCTTCACTGCATCCCTATTGACTCGTCCGTTTTCATCGTCGCACGCATCTACGAGTACCACAAACGAACTCCCGCTCTCCGGTGTCCGTGTGTTGGAGCTCGGTCAACTGATTGCCGGTCCGTTTTGTGGGCAACTTCTCGGGTAATGGAACGCGACGGAGCTCGTTCGTTGTGTGCTTACTTTTCCTGACTTGCGACAGCCATTTCGGCGCAGAGGTCATCAAAATCGAGCCTCCTTCTGGCGGGGACCCGCTGCGGGTATGGAGGGAACTCGACGTCGACGGTGTAAGTCCGTGGTTTCGGAGCCTGGGAAGGAACAAGAAGAGTGTGGCGATCAACCTGAGGCAGGACGAAGGAAGAGCGTAGGTGGCTCTCCTCCCGTCCGGTTTGTTCACCCCTGAACACGTCCCTCGTCGACACAGGCTCGTGAAACAGCTCGCAGTCAAGAGTGACGTGATTATCGAGAACTTTAAGCCAGGGAGTAAGGCTATGCGGACTGTCAGGTTTGGTCTCGAGCGTCGCTGATACGTGTTGCTCTCAGCGCTTGAGAAATGGGGGCTAGGTCCTACGGCGTTACACCCACTCAATCCTTCGCTCATCTTTACTCGGGTGAGCGGATATGGACAGAGGGGCCCTTGGTCGCACAGACCCGGATATGCATCTGTTTGCGAAGCAGAATCTGGCTTTCGGTATATCAATGGCTTCGTGGATTCGGAAACAAATTCGCTATCTGGACCCCCTGTGAGGCCGAATATTAGCCTTGGGGACTCTGTTGCTGGACTGCATGCTGCCTTTGGTACTGTAAGTGCCTCTTGAGCTCGCTTTTGCTCTCATTCTAGATGGCACCCAGGTCTTGGCGCTCCTCTCCAGGCAGAAAAAGGGCTCCGAGAGAAAGATGGATGGTCAGATTGTCGATGTCAGTATTATGGAGAGGTAAGCTTCTGTCTCTTCTCCTCGTGCCAAGATCTAATTGGCCTCGTAGCATGTTAAACCTGATGGAGGGCATCATCCCTGAATATGACCGTAAAGGAAAAGTACGGTGGGTTTGACCGCGCGGCCTTCCTCAATCACTAACCCTGGCCCGTTTAGGTTAGAGGACCGTCTGGTTCCTCAGTGACCGGGATCGTTCCGACGAACGCATACCCCTGTCTACCGTCACCCACAACACCTTCCACACCGACCTATATCATCATTGGCGCAAACGGCGACACCTTGTATGCGCGTCTGATGCGTGCAATCGGCCGCGAGGGCCTCATCACCCCTGATTATGCGCAGAACCAGCATCGCGTCGCTCGCCAGGCAGAGATTGAGGAAGCGATCTCTGGCTGGACGAAGGTGCGACCTGCAGAAGAGGTCTTGGACGTATTGGATAAGGCCGGTGTTCCGGTCGGTCGCGTCGTTGGTGTCAAGGAGATCATGGAGAACGAACACGTAAAGGCACGTGGAGCTGTGGAGGACGTATGGGTCGGCGAGACGGGGAGTGGGTGGAACGTCAAGATGCCAGGTGTCTTCCCTATCTTGGAAGGATCTGGGGCGAAGACAAGATGGGCTGGTCCTAACCTTGGGGAACACACGGACGATGTTCTGACAAGAGAACTCGGATTAAACGCCAAGGAACTTGCGCGACTCCGGCACGGTGGCATTATAGGCTAAAAGTCGCTTCTACCCTCGGTAGTTCGTTCGCTACGTTTTGCTATCACAATCACGGCACTTGGTCCCGTACTATAACCATAAGAACGAAGTCGCGTTGAGCTTATTTCCGATGGCGCTGTCAAGCTCAGCAATCTGTCGGAGTCCCTTGCCGCCCTCGACTCGCTCGTATACCTTGACGCCCCCGCCTCCAACACCACCGACGACAAGCCACTTGTCATCCTCTCCTCCAAACATCATCCCACGAACGTGTCGCAGCCCTGTGCGTACTTCGGTCACCAGTTCCGGACGTTCCTCTCCCCTCTCCAAGGAGAAGATGGCGATTGTGTCACCCTCAGGGTGAGGGTCGTCTCGATTCGAGATGTAAACATGCGCCGTAGGGAACGAGCGGTTCGGTTTCGGTATCAGTATTTCTGCAGCGGTCATCCTCCTCGGCGTTGGCACCTCTTTAAGCGTTGACAATGTCGTCAGATGCGTCAGAGCCTGCTGACCGGACTGGGGCTTGTAGACCGCAAGCTCGGAGGTGAGCTCCAGTAAGACGTACAGCGTATTACCTTTCATCGATGGCATTCAGTCTCTTCGTATATAAAACGACACTCTTTTTTAATGATCACACGTACCGTATGTCGCGACATGTCTCGGCCCGCTACCCGTTTCAGCACTGATAAAGCTCTGAGTGGCCCAGTGTCCGTCGGGACCCTTGGTGAGGCGCCATACTTTGTCGGAGCCCAGATCGGGAACGAGGAGCTCCTCCTCGGTCGTGTTGAGCGGGTTGAATATCGATTGGTGCGGGTGTGAGGCCTCTTGTCGAGATGGATCTCGGCCTGGCTTTCCAGCCTCAAATGGCAACGCGAGTGTCCACAGCCCAGAAGGGCGTGCGTAAGGCGGACTCGTGGAAATCGGAATCGTAGCCAATGTACTACTAGAGTACTAATGAAAGGGAGAGGAAGGAGAAAAAGATAAATTATTATTTTACAAGTAGAGTAGACTGGGCATACGTTTCCGATGATGAGTTCATGCTCTGTGACAAGCAGCGTGCATGGGTCAGCACCACCACTAGGACACGGGGGCCCCACGTCTAACATCTTCTCCCCCTTGCCATCTCTGTCGTACTTGACCACGACGATCTGACCGTCCACCTGTTCGAGAGCGGCGAACACCAGCGATCGATCAGACGGGTGTGCTTCGATCCAGGATGGATGGTGGCCGACGTTGACCTGAGAGATGAGTGTGAGCGTCGGTGCGGGTGTGGGCCGGCCCGGGGTCGATGGTAACGGATCAGGGTCAAAGGCGAGGGTGTATATCGAATCGGTGTACGATCCAACTAAAATCCTACAAGTGCTCATGGTCATGTTCAAGCCCAATGCGAGTATCACTCGAGGAGCAGCGACAGGAGGAGGAGGTGGGGGTGGGTAGTAGATCTGGCAAGGTTTGTTTGTGGGAGGCGAGCGAAATCTAAAGAACGAGTTGAAGTCCGCGGTTAATCGTGTCCGATGGGTTGTGTAGACTATTATGGATTATGGCAGGGTAAACTCTCAATTTGTGTGAACTTTCATTCGAAACGGATGCCCCACACGACATTTACCCAGTGTATTGGCCCGACTGTCCACAACATGCCAATTCTACTAGCCATTCTTTGCCTATGAGTGACACGATCACGAAGTACCTTGGATCTCCTCCACCATCTGGTCAAACACGATAGTCGCAGGACCCCTGTCGGGTGTTCGTCAGCAGCCGGAACAGTCAAGGTCGGAAGTGGCCCTACCTCTTTTCTTCACCATCCTCCGTCCAACTTATCTGCGCCGTTAGCTCAGTCATCCCGAACATCAACACGATGCTGAACTGCTGCCTGTAGAACTGTAGCCCTGCGAAACCCCGCCGAGGACTGAGCGACCTGGATACGTTGGACGTATCCGCGTGAACGGTGCACAAGTTGGAGAACATCCCTGTCGAGGGTCAGGCATCTGACACTGACAATCCCATACAACATCTACCTGGCTCTGAGTCCATCCAACGAGGATTATTCGCATTGCCACGGTAGCAAATGATTTCCGTAGCGATTGTGCTGCACGAGTTCCTCTCCGCACATTCTGTGGCAAAGTCCTTCCGAAATTCTTTTGTTTCCAACACTGCTGTTCCCTTCCGTTCTACATTAGTCTTCGACCGACCATAAGCTGCAAACTATATACCTTGTGCAATATCGCGCTGAATGCCTCCGGAAGGACCATACGCCCCGATGGACGTGGGACCGCAGACGCAGCCCGAAGTATATGTTGTTCGTCACTCTTGTTGAACTCTATGGCGCATCGTGTGCCATAGGTGAATCTGGCAACACGTGCTGAAACCCTGTGATCGAGGTAGAAGGCAAGAGCCCCATCCGCAACGGCTTTATTTCTAATAGGTTGGCAGTGTACATGAACAAAGCCCAATCAACCTTGAATCTCACTCACGTGTGGCTGTCAGGGCGACAGAAATCGAGGTTCAACGGTTGTAGGTGTTGTTGTAACTTCGAAAATAGCCAATCGCTGGCCGCGAAACCCCCAACGAGGAAAATCGACTGGGAACCATCAGTCACCTTGTATGTGAACAAAGGGTAGACATACACTAATGGGCTGGGTCGCTAGTCTTCGTTGATTTTCTACAGCAGCAATAATCGCCGTGATAGACGGTTCAAAGAGGGCTGCGACGTCAGCCCTGGATGGCGAACCTCGTGAGTAGACAGGTGAGTTCAGGTATCACAAAATACCACTTACCCCGGGATTTTGAGCTGCCCGGATTTGATGTCGAACGCAGGGTCGCGATCCTTCACGGTTCCGAAGCGAATGTAAGACGGTTCAGCAGGATTGCTGAAACGGAGCTTCGTCGTCTTGTCGAACTCGCTCGTCATTTGAGCGATGTCCTCCGGGGTCCCAAATCTGGATCCCGCGAGCTTCACTGTCGCGATCATGAGATCATTCGAATGTATTACTTCTTCCTAGCTTACCCGTGATAAACTGTTGAGCGCGTCTAGTGACGAATACTGCGCCTTGCAAGCGGCCTTTATACCATTTCATCAGTACTAGTAATCTGATTCGAACTCTTTCTCACAATCTGCGGGGGCGATCTCTTGGAACGTGGGGGGAGATGTTGTCATGTAATATGAGGTGACATCGATAGTGCCACCTCCTGCATCAATAACCATGACACCTTGATCAGTCTGAGAAGAGACTTCAGCTACACTCATCAACCGTGAGCGCGTACGTCACCTTGAACGACCCAGCTGTTTTCTCAGTGGTCAGGCAGTAGTGCAGACTCGCTTCACCTTCGGTGACCAGTCTGATCCGGGTTTGTCCTTCGATAGAATCGGGAACTAGCCCTGCAAGAACCGCCGCTTGTCGAATCTGTGCTTGCTGTGGACCTTCCCACCCGTTCGGGTGGCTGAGAACGAAATCAATATTTCCCTCGAACGATGCCCACACGTCGCGTCCACTCGCATGGGTTTCTTGAATATAGGTCCTTGTACATCGAAAGAGATACCCTATAAAGTCACCTAGGATCTGTATGGCAGTCCTATTCACAGGAAGTGGGGGAAGATCTTGATCGCTGACGTGACTGGATGGCATGTTTCTAGGTCTGAGATGGAGCTTCCACCTAGCATTCCACCCTTTAGTGGACGGTGAGTGGTGCTTTCAGACGAGGGTGCTCACCATTCCACCTTGACCCATTGTTCATCCTCCGCTCTCTCAATTATGCTTTCCTGGAGGGCTTCGCCACCAAATGCCTGAGGAACACCCTCTGAGTTGTAGTACGCGATAGATGGTATTTTGGAATTTCCGCCGACGTGATCTGTAGCAGGGAAGCTTCCCGCATTCCGAATATAATGAATGGATTGAGAATATTTATGCGGTAGTACTCACCGTGTAATACCACAGATAACGGGAGGTTCGCCTGGGTCGAGGATGCTGTACGAGACACCGCTATATGTCGTGCCTATATCGAAAGCTAGGACCAGCTTTCGAGTGGATCCTCGATATGGTTGTCGTCCTGGCATTCCTCAGCGAATATCGAAGGGCTTGTTCGTATGCTGTCTTTGTTTGTTATAGCCCGCGTTTGAGCGTAGATGAATGAGGAATGAGTCACAGGTGCACTTATTACCTCTGTAGACCAGTCCCAGTCCCATGTGTGCGGCAGGATAAGGTGAGGCAGCCACACAGTCGACAGCGAGTGGCCCGGTCGGATCTAGCCCATGTCCATTCCATGCGGTTTCTGTGACTGAGTGATGGCTTGCATTTACGCCCACTACCCCTTATCACGCCTACATGGGGAAGCGGAGATCAGCCAGTTTCCTTGAGGACTCACACAGTTTACATTCAGATCTAAATCAGCGAACTGCCACTCGCATAAGGGCTTGATGCTATCGAGTAGAACCGCGGATGCTGGCGTAATCGGCACCACGCTGCGAGACATCGTTTACAAGGATCCAGACTAGTGCAATGTGTAGTGTGGCCTCATGGTGCGCCCCGGCTCAAAGTAACGGCCATACCCAACACCCTAAGTGATTGCACGAGTTAGCCTATGATATATGACGTCCCACAACCGCTGATAAATCACCTATTGGGTGCCTCAAATTTAGCAGTCCAGACAAAAAAGTCATGTCGGATTAGAGACTTTGATGCACCCCACCCAAGAGTTATTTGCCCACAAGGGTTGAGGGTGGACCTTCCTCATGCAAAACTCGCTCCGAATCCTATCGCACTGAGCACGGGCCCACTTCTGTGAAGGGATCATCAACCAGCTATCACACAATGAGGCCTGGCTATCTTCGGTGTGTAATTGGAACAGGCGCCGCGATACGCTATCATACAGTATCTTGCCTCACAGCACCCTGAAGTTGTTAAATTAAAGTGGGTCGTGAACTTACGGAACTGAACGTACTGAACCATGGTATGGTGTGATATGGTGGTGGTCGATATGCGGGGATGTGCCGCCACCGGCAGTGTGCCCATTGCCCGTGTACACATGTTGCCACTATCATGTTCTGCTTATGTAAAAAGCAGAGTCTTGTCTCGCACGAAAGTAGCTTGTGAGGAAATTTACAAACAGGCAGTTCCATAGTCACGCGTGAATACACCAAAGAGACAATACAGCCCTCGTCAGCAGTAGATGAAACGAACTAATCATCGTACACGATTGAAGCCGGACTCCTGTAAGAACTTTCAGGTTAGCAATTCCAACTGCGCCGCCTGGATCGTACCTCTTCTCCGTACCCTAGACACGATGTGAGTGATAGTCTGCTCGACACTGACACAACGTCAAGACATACCTCGTGCATCCAACTTATCTGCGCCTTCAACTCTGCGAGGCCAAAAAGTAGGACCACATCAATGTCGAGATGATAGTAGTCCTGTCCTGCGAGTCCATCTTGCGAATGCAGGGATTCGGCAACCCTGGATGTATCGGCGATCACCTTACACATTGTAGTGAAGCGAGCTTGCATATAGACCACCTGTCAGCGATGTTCATTCGCCATTTTCTCACTGGACTTACCAGGCTCATCGTCCACCCATTTAGGGTCGGGGTGATCTCCTCTGTACGCGAGAATAGCATTCTCCACCGTGTTGAACTCAGAGCGCGAGGTCCTTTCTATGAAAAATGATTGTCGAAATTCGTGTTGTTCCGAGACTTGCACACCCTATCATAAACTACATGAAATGGTAATAAGACTGCGTGATCAGTACAGACCTTTGTCAGTATTGATTCGAACGCATGCGGTAACATCAGTATCCCCGATGGTAGCATGACTTGCGTGTGCTGTCTCTGTCGGTGGCCAGGAAGAGAAGGATTGTATGGTGCACAGCACTCTATACCATATGCGTGCTTTGATGTTCGCGAAGTGACGAGTGGATCAATGTAGGAGGACACAGCACCATCCGCAACGGCCTTGTTACTGGACTAATCATGAGCACAACCCAGTAACGTTGCTACGATACATACGCATGGCTCGAAGGTCGGCATAGATGCACTTCCGAAAATACCGGATGCTTCTGAAGCTGGCGATATAAGAAATCACTGGCAGCGTAACCACCAACGAGGAACGCATGCTACACAGTATCATGAGGCAGCGCCCACAGTATAACATCAATGCCGTGTCACCTTAATTGGGATCCGCAACCTCGTTGCTGCTCGTTGCTGCTCCGCAAAGGCATCAGCAATTGCCTTCATAGACGGTTCGAAGAATTTTGCAACGTCTTCTCTGTAAGTTTTCAATGATCAGGGCTACACTCCCAACGTAAGAAAAACCCTTACCCAGTCAACTTCAGCTGACCAGATCGAATATCATATTCAGGATCCTTATCGCGTATGGTTCCAAACTTGATGTACTGCGGGTCACCAGCATCACGGAACCTCAACTTGGTAGTCTTGTCGAAGATCTCCTTCATCTGCTGGACGACCTCGGGTGATCCATAGCGTGAGTTGGCAAGCTTGGCTGTGACAGAATTCGGTGTGAAAGACTCCTCGGGATGACAATCAGAACATACCCTTGAGATATGTGTGGGCCCTTTGTGTGACAAAAACAGATCCCTGCAGCCGACCTATAAAAATAGCGAATTAGACAGAAAAATACGAACTCATCACAAAAGTAATTACACTCTGTAGGTGCGATTTCCTTGAATTCTCTCGAAGGAGACAACTTGACAGAGTAAGCACTCAAGTCGATAGTACCGCCTCCAGCATCGATAATAACAATGCCTTGTTGTCCCGACACGTCCTCAACCTCGTCTTCAGGCTCATCGGAACTGGCAATCGGTAGTCTGGAGAGCGAGTCCGATGCCAGTACGTGAGTAACGCAGAAATACAGACTGGCTTCACCCTCAGTCAGTAGATGGATTCGATTCGCATGCTCTCCTCCACTCGGTATCAGCCCCGCGATCTCAGCAGCTTGACGAATCTGCTGCTGCTGCAACCCTTCCCATCCATTCGGATGGGTGAGGACGAACTCGATGTCGTTCTGCATAGAGTTCCACATGGAGGCACCACTAGCATGAGACTCGATGATGTAGTTGCGGGCACAGCTGAACAGATACCGCATGAAATCCCCTAGAACCTGTATGGCGCTTTTACCATAGGGAAGTGGTGGAATGTCTTCATCTCTGACGTGAGACGATGCTAAATGCTTTGCTCGCAGGTGCAACTTCCACCTAGGACCACTTTAGTAAACAAGGGATGATCGAGGTTGCCTACTTAGTGAGCTCACCATTCGAGCTTGATCCATTTTTCGTCTTCTGCTTGCTCAACGACAGACTGCTGCAATGCCTCGGCGCCAACAGCTTTCACGGCGCCTTGACGGTCATAGTACAGGATGGACGGTATCTTATTATCGCCTCCAACGTGCTCTTGCGCAGGGTACCTGAATGAGCTGTGCGTCAACACTACCCGCTTCTGAGCAAATTTGCAATTTACTTTGAAACCCCGAGAATCTCTGGGACCTCCCCTGGATCGAGTATGCAGTAAGAGATTCCGCTGTAAGTTGTACCCACATCGAAGGCAAGCACAAGCTTGCGAGAAAGACCACGGTATGGCTTGCGGGAAGGCATGGTGGAAGCTCAATGCGAATTGAGGGACTTGAGATATAGGAGTCACAAGCACCCTTGAACTCAAGCCGCCACAGATGAACACGAGGCACGAACCCGTGGCTGGCATGCGTTGATGGACAGGAGAATGCGAGCTAACAGCCCACGTCCACAGCAAGAGGTGATTGATCTGGGGGCTTGATGCAACATGAGGGCCGCTTGAACTGAGTGGTCGACAACCCTGCTTCCATTGAGTAGTCCTACTTCTGGCTCAACATGGGGAGGTTGGGCCTATGGGTGATTAGTTGATTCATAGTAACGATTGTGCTGATTGAAAGAGGCGAGGAGTTCTTAACCCTTGTCCGAAACTGATACCATGTGCTTTAAGTGATTACTTTGGTATTGTATTTCTGATTCCTGATAGATTGTTCGCATGGCTGGGCAAGTCCGCGGCTGTGCTCTTGTCGTGTTTCATCGATTCATCTACCGAGGGTGTGACCGTGTGAGATTTTCGCTGTAGCTCTTTGTGCATCCTGCAGCAACACTCGCCGACGTTCGAAATACACGAGACATGCCTTGAAACCCGCTCATTTGCTAATGAACAGAAAGTGAATCGTTGCTATATATAGTTAGGCAAAGACCATGGTCCTGTCTCCGTAAAGCCCCATGACTGTCCCGACAGGAAGAATCATGCCTCATCTTTATCTAGATCGTCAGCTACCGATTCAAGTGCTACCTTGGGCTTCAAAAGTGTGATGGTCTTGAATTCAACTACACCTCCCTGCACCATTTTCTCCGACCTCTGCAAGCCCAGTGCAGTCGTACACAGTACAGTTTGCCCTTTCAGGTTTTCCCCACCCGACTCGAAATTGGCCATGGTAGCTCCGTCGAACTTGTCACCCGAAGTCACATTGGCAGGCCACAAGTCAGCCGACGTCACCTCTTCACCCATCGCCTTATTCAACCGTGAGGCCAACTTCACGATATCAGAGATGTGTTCACCGAAACTACTCGTGAATGTACGATGGGTTTCCTCGGAGCTCTTGGTGCATCCCGCCGCGACAAGGACGGCGACGAGCACATCGGCGATACGCGCAACCATCGTCGCGTGAACATTACCTTCTTGCAAGGCTACCTTCTGCGCGTGCGCACGTGTCAAGGCGCGCCAGCGACCACCCACCGCCTGCGTCTCTGTGTGGACGTCAGTGCACGTAATGCGTTGAAAAAATGAACCTCACCCGCTTCACGGATGTTGTTGTAAATCTTTGCAAGTGGCTGCTGAGCTTGGAGTCCGTCAAGGTCAAGATCCCAAGTCATGATAACCCGACGCGAAAACTCGACTGTGGCACTTTGCAGTGCGATTTGCACAAGGAGCGTGTTTTCGCTATGCAATACGGTAGTAATGAGACCCGCCAAGGTGGAGCCGACGAATTCGCTCATCCTGGCGATGGCCTCCTTCATCTCGGCCGGGTGTGCCGATTCGCGTGCAAAGTCAAAGGAATCAGAAACGAAAGCGGAGGTCTGCAGAATTTCAACGTTGAGAGCATCAAGCAGACCGATAACTTCGGCGCCAGAGAGCGTATCGGCTTTCGTGAGGTAGACCTGAGCACCCTTCAACTCACGGCTACGAGTCTCGAGGAGAGCGGTGAGTTCATCATGCTTCGTCTGCGACTGTTGGAGAGTGTTCCGAATGTTCTTGAGCTCGGCGTCCTTGCCCTCCAGTTGACGTCTGAGGCCACCGAGCTCTGCCGTGAGTCGCTGGCCCTGGAAAACAGCTCTACCCTTTTCATCCCGTTCTTGACGCAGGGACTGTTGCGTCGCAGCCCCGGCCTCCTGCTCTCGCTTCAGCGACTGCGAGAAAGCGGCGGACTCCTCAACAACCCTCCGGTGGGATGACTTGAGCTGGGCAATCTCCTCTTTTAGCTTCCGATTTTCCTCCGCTGCCCCTTTGGAGGATTCTTCCTCGCGTTGGAGTGCATTCCGGAGATCCTTGAGCTCAACGTCATTGCTCTCTAGTTGGTGCTTAAAGCTGTCGAGCTCTTCCGTTAGTTGCTGACTCTGCAAAACAGCTCTACCCTTTTCATCCTGCTCTCGCTCGAGAGACTGCGACAGGACAGCGGATTCGCCAACGGCCTTCTGGTGGGACTCCTTGAGCACTGCGATCTCCTCGTTCAACTTCCGGTTTTCTTCCACTGCATTCTGGAGCGATCCTTTCTTGTCCTCCCGCTTCCCGCCAAGTGGAAATGTGCGGGGTAGTACCGAACGCCAGGATAGACGCATAACTGCAAAGGGAAAAGCTAGGGAACGACGGGTTCAGGAGTTTCCAAATTCGTTGAGGCTCACGACGATGGGGGTACCTAGCAGTTGTCATCCACTGAAGGGCGCCTCAATGGTTAGGTTCAGGCCTGCGACGGAGGATACCACCAAGGCGTGCCGTTCGCGTGTGTGACTTTAACATGTGGGTAGTCATTGAGTAGTGGCCAGGAGGCCGCGTGACTTCTGGAAGTAGTCAACGAACACGTTGTGCTGTGCCCCATGTACATAATTTGCTTACGGGCCTTACTACATGCTGTGGCTAGCGCTCAGCGTAAAATGTTGCCTCACATCAGTCACTAGCTACTGTGCTGCTGACAGAGGTCGGATATGATCAAGAACGATTACATCTAGTTCTGAATCCAATATAATTTGCAGCATCTGAGAAGGATACCATGGAACATTGATCACTCTGTTACCAGGGATTTGAGGGCAAAGAAACAAAAGGTCTTAGGCAAGGAGCAGAGTCCGCTTGCAGGCGCGTTCCGAAGTGCCGATGGGCCAGTGCGTGTTCAACTGCCCGGATGAAACGCCGTTGAACCTGTGCACGATAATTAATATGGTGTATTGTATAGAATCACCTGGCAGGCGGTCCTGGACACCACACGATGGTGGTTGACCTATTTCTGTGTGCGGAACTGTATCCCCCCAGAACCATGTTGGGGACTGAGCGTGTTGGAGGCATCCCTGTGAATTTGGTGAACATCACTACGAAAACAGGTGACTGGGTTGATGCTGACGCCAGAAATCATTCACCATTTCATATGACATATACTTACCTACTTCTGGGTCTATCCAACCAGAGTTATGTGCTTACATTACCGCGGTAGCAGATTTCATCGGTAATCTTGTCCCAGGGGTCCTCAATTCTGTGACGAATTGCTGTCGGAATTCCTTTGTCTCCGGCACGTTTGCTCCCTCCTGTCTTGCATCAGTCTCACGACAACCAGCCACGAGCCGAGTACCTTGTACCCCAATAGCCATGTGACCACAGATAGTGTCGAAACACGCACCGAAATCTTTTATCGAGGTAAAAGGACAGAGCCCCATTTGAAACTGCTTTACTTCTGGTAGATTTATGCCCATGCATGAATGAAACCAAGTCGACCTTGGATCTCACATGCATAAGCCCGCGAGGGCGACAGAAGTTGAGCCTCAACGGTTTTACATGCCGCAGCGACTTCGAGAACAGCCAGTTGTTGGCGGCGAAGCCCCCAACGAGGTAGATAGACCGGTAATCATCAGTCTCCTCGCATGATGACAAGAATTAACGTACACTGATGGGTGGGCTCATCAGAGAGCGAGCGAGATCGGCGGGGATGAAACGCGGCGAGAATTCGGTTCAGTATTCGCGCAGAACGAGAAAAGGGTCTTCTGTCAGGAGCTGTCGCGAGCGGGAACGGGCCAAGGAGGGGGAATCCGACGTGGCTACTGTTGTGGTGATGGACGCAAAACCAGAAGTTCAAAAACATGCTTCAACAACAAGCGCAACAGGCGAGTTCTGCACGGGAAGAGACGAAGCAGGAGCGATCGGGGACGCAGTCTGGGGCGGAATAGTTGAAAGGGGTGTTGATTGCTATCTGCGAGGCACACAAGGGGGAAGTGGAGGCGTTGAAAGCGGGCGTACAAGAGCACGTTAAGCAGGTTGAGCACCTGACCATTGGTCGCAAGCGCATACGGAAAGATAGGGAGTCAGTCTAAGAATGCGGAGATCGAGCGGCTTACGCTAACGCACCTAAGAGGAACCGGACAGTTCAAAACAGAATTTGAAGAAGTCAAACTTGATCAAATAGAGGCGCATTCAGAACTGCGGGAAGTCAGAGAGTCGCTCGACACGTGTGCTCCAAAGCCTTCGCGAGATTAACACCCTTCGCCGTGAGCATTCCAGTACGAATGATTCAGTTCGGATAGCTGCTGAGCCTAAGCAGCGTTTGGACATTGAAAGCATGGAACTCCACAGTACGCGAGAGGAATGGTCAGCGTTGAAGAAAGGATTAAATGAACTCGTGATTTTCCTGGAGGACCGAACTCTACAGCCGAAAGGCGCGTAGAGCTTTCTCACAATGGCTGATACCTTTTCTGGCGCCGAGGTCACCAGCATCTTGCAGAGGCTTAACGCAGAAGTGTTAAAAAGCATTGTGTTCATGGCCGAGTTCATGGTCGGAGATGGTGACCCAAGTGTCCAAGATGGATGCTCAATTGGCGGCCTGCAAGCGAGCGTCGAGTACGATCGGAGGTGCCATTGTCCATTTCTTCGGCATCAAAAAACGTAAAGACGATCCCATGTTGATACAGATCGCGTTCCAGGAGTGTTTGATATATCATCTGTATTGAATTGCATCTGAATAATCGGAGTAGACGAGAACAGTAACCGGTTCATCGGTGCAAGTTACCAAAGCGAGCGTGCACAAAAAGGGCGAGTACAATTTCTCGAAAGTGAAAGCAAGTGCCACCAAAGATACTCACATACGTGATCAGAGGCACAGGTGGTCTCTAGCCGCTGGTGCGCCCCAACACGTGCGCACGCCCCGTCGGCGTCACCTAACAAGTCACAGATAGTGTTCCAAATAGTGAACAAGATGATCTCCGATCTCAGTGACACCCTCATCGCCGGGTGCGCCATGCCAAGATCGGACATTGCATCGACCCACTCTTCAAAGTTCACCGGCAAACTCACCCTCCTAGTCTCTTTAGCCATTGGCAAGGACATTATCTCGAGCAATTTCTGTCCCGCCAGTGACCGCACTCGATATGATGACGATAGAGGATTCGTACAATGATGGCGGGCCTGCCAAGGTAAGGGGGAAAAGTTTTTTCAAGGTACTGTGCCCTACAGAATCGGGTCTTAGGAAGACGACGCGTGTAGGAACGGCTGGGAAGAAACGGTGGGAAACGATGGTGTTACTCAAGTCCAAGGCCGCGCTTGAGTCCGTCATTGATATGTTGGGTAAGTGAGCAACGTCGGTCCAGTGGACGACCCGGGGGTTCTTGTTGTATTTATAGTCTTGACGTTTTTCTGCGTTGATACCTGCGTCGTTCCACATTGTATTGTGGGATGGTCGTGTCCTTGCATACTGGATTCTAGAGGGGTTATCATACCCGTTTTACAGCGAAGATCTACCATGGCATAAGCATGCAATACCCGACATACATGGCTAGATCTCCCGACTTGCTGTCGCAAGCTCATCTGAACATTCTTTTGCGAGTTTGAGGGCGACCAAACAAGGAGGTACTTAACGGCAAGATAAGGAGCATGTTTGAGCAGTAAAGCGCCAAGAGTGATTTCCGAGAATGCGTCGGTCTGACGTTAGAGAGAACTGAGCCAGGCCCTGGGCCGTAGGAGTGCCAGTGCATCCGAATTGAGCGCGCCCAAGTCTAGCGCCAGTGGGGACGCGTGATCAAAGTGAAGCTTAGTCAGCAGGCATCGTGTGCCTTGGTTCCAATCCACAAGGCACTTGCGAACATAGTTGATAGCTAGGTTGTCCTCCCCCGCTCTAACGTTGTGAGCTCAAACCAGGTGTATAAATGATAGGAAGGGAAGTATCATGGACTACAGGGGCCACAATCCTTCACTTCCAAGTTCCACGCTCTACACATGGGCGAGTACAGTAGTTTGTATCTGTGACACCATTCCTATGATAGTTCCCCCGAGTCCCACGAGACGGCTTCTGAACGTGCACGGATGATACGTGTGTCGTCGTCCAGCACCATGTTGTATCTCCATGCCTTGCAAGATAACATTTCATTTCCTTCATCCGATGTGCAGAATACGTTTGAGCATAACAAGTCAAAGGATCCTGTCACTGTGGCTACAGGATTTCTTCTCGTGCCAGGCCCATGATGGGATAGCCAGATCTCGTCACATCGTGGTGCAGGTCACCGGCAATGATCACGATACGGATATAGAACGTTTGGCTTAGCTAACAGGGCCTGCCTGCCCAAACCCTCGCCAGGAGTGTGCCCGCATGCAAGAGTGAGCATAGTTGCCTCACCTTTCCAGTACTACCACCGCTCATCGAGTCGCGCTCACTACATCAGCACTGCCTGTTCTAACCCCACGGTAGCGTCATCTGCCACATTATTGATGGCGTCCCCTGTCATCTGAGCACGCTCGCAGTGACCTTTGTTATAATCACACCAACGACCATTGTTGGGCTCGAACTTTCTGGGGCACCTAGTGGCAATCCATCGCGGCGCGTACTTTCGCAGAGCTGTTTAGCGCGCCCTGACCACACCCATCCATCCAAACTCGAAGCCGAAGCACCCGTTCGCTGCCATGCCCGGAAACACTGAGGCAGAATGGCTGCGAGAGTTGGATGCTGTCCGTGAGGCCCACAAGCTGGAAATGCACAAGCTGAGAATGCGCTTGCAAGAGCACACCGAACGGATTGATTACCTGGATGTCGATCGCGAGCACATACGGCAAGAGAGGGAGCTCCTCAAAGAGAGACATGATGCGGAAATCAAGCGGCTCAAGCTAACGCACACAGGAGAAATTGAAGATTTCAAGAGGCTGCTCGCAGGAGCTACCTATGATCGAACGTGCGCGCTCTCAGAGTCGCGAAAAGCCTGCGAGTCGCTCCACAAAAGCCGTCGGGAGATAGAGGCCCTTCACCGTCAACTGTCCGATACGAAGAATTCAAATCGGATATCTGCCGAGTGTCTGGACACGCGAAGCAAGGGACCTTACAGTGCTCAAGAGACCAAAGCAGTGACGCAACGATCACTGTGTCAAGAAGCGGATGAAAAGAGTAGAGCTGTTTTGCTGGACCAACAACTGACGGGAGAGCTCGACGACCTCAGGCGTCGACTAGAAGGCAAGGATGTTCAGCTGAAGAACCTTCGCAATGCGCTCCAACGCGAGGGGGAATCGTCAAAAGGGGCCACGGAAGAAAACCGGATGCTAAAAGAGGAGATTGCTGGGCTCAAGGCGTCCCATCAGAGAGCCGTTGACGAATCCACTACCATCATGCAGTCGCTCAAGGGAGAGTTGGAGGCCAATGTAGCCACGCAACGGTTCCTGCGTCAAGAGAAGGATGAAAAGGGTAGAGCACTTTTGCAGAACGAGCGACTGACGGGCGAACTAGAAGACCTCAAACGTCAACTAGAGAGTAATGACATTGAGCTCATAAACCTCCGAGGCGCGCTGGAACACGAGCGAGAATCGTCCAGAGGAGCGACAGAAGAAAACCGGAGGCTGAAAGAGGAGGTCGCGCACCTCAGCGAATCCACCGGGCAAGAGCGGGAGGACAAGGCAGTGACGCAACAGTCCCTGCGTCAAGAGAGGGATGAAAATGACAGAATTCTTTCACAGAACGAACGACTGACAGGAGAGCTCGACAGCGTGAAGCGTCAACTAGAAGGTAATGTCATTGCGTCCATCAACCTCCAGAATGCACTCCAACATGATGAAGTATTATCCAAAAGGGGAACAGAAGAAAACCGGAAGCTCCAAGAGAAGATCGTCCAACTCGAGGCGTCCCAGCGAAAAGCCATTGATGAATCTACTGCCCTCTCCCAGTCGCTCAAGCAGGAACAGGAGGACAAGACATTAGGGTCCCTGCGCTCGTGGGAGGATGAAATGGACAGAGATCTTTCGCAGAAAGAGCAACTGACAAGAGAGGTCGACGACCTCAGACGTCAACTAGAGAGCAATGAAATTGAGCTGAAGGACCTGCGAAACGGGCTCCAGCACGAGACAGAGTCGCTCAAAGGGGCAGCGAAAGAAAACCTGAAGCTAAAAGAAGAGCTCGTTGAGCTAAGGGCATCCCACCAGAGAGCGGTTAATGAATCCATTTCCCTTTCACTGTCACTCAAGCGAGAGCAGGAGGACACGGCTGCGGCACTGCGGTCCGTGGGCCGGTGGGAAGATGAAAACAGTAGAGCTCTTTCGCAGAATGAGCGACTAACGGAAGAATGCGACAGCCTGAAATATCAGTTAGACAGCAAGTATGCCGAGCTGAAGAATCTCCAAAACGCGCTTCGATGCGAGGAAGAGTCATCTAAAGGGGCAGTGGAAGAAATTCGCAAGCTCAAAGAGGAGATCGCCCATCTCAAGGAATCCCACCGGAGAGCCATTGACGAATCTACCACCTTCTCGCAGTCACTCAGAAGAGAGCAAGAGGCCAATGCAGCGACACTGCAATCCTTGCGTCGAGAGAAGGATGAAAAAAGTGGAGTTGTTTCCCAGAGCCAGCAGCTGAAAGGAGAGCTCGACAGCCTGAGACGTCAGCTAGAGAGCAAGGACGTTGGCCTCAAGAACCTCCGGAACACGCTGCAACAAGAGAAAGAATCATTTAAAGGGATAGTG
Source organism: Pulveroboletus ravenelii (assembly GCA_038090235.1). Lineage (NCBI taxonomy): Eukaryota > Fungi > Basidiomycota > Agaricomycetes > Boletales > Boletaceae > Pulveroboletus > Pulveroboletus ravenelii. The sequence goes on from JBBPMH010000049.1 coordinate 77,532, forward strand.
GATGAAAACTGGATGCTCAAAGAGGAGGTCGCCAAGCTAAAGGCGTCTCACCAGAGAACCGTTGACGAATCCACTGCCCTCTCGCAGTCGCTCAAGCGAGAACGGGAGGGCAAGGCTGCAACGCAAGTGATGGGAGAGCTCGGCGGCCTGAGACATCAGCCAGAGGGGAAGGAGGCCGAGCTCAATAACCTCCGGAGCGCGCTCCAACAGTCGCAGACGAAGCATGATGAACTCCTCACTCTCCTCGAGACTCGCAGCCGTGAGTTGAAGGGTGCTCAGGTCTATCTCACCAAGGCCGATGCGCTCTCTGGTGCCGAGGTTATTGCTTTGGTCGATGCTCTCAATGTCGAAATTCTACAGACATCCGCCTTCGTTTCTGATTCCTTTGACTATGCACGCGAACCGGCCCACGCAGACAGGACAAAGGCGGTCAGCGCCAGGATAAGTGAATTCATTGGCTCCACCTTGGCACGTCTGATTAGTACTGTATCGCATAGCGACAATGATCTCCTTGTACAAATTGCACTGCAAAGTGCCGCAGTAGAGCTTTCGCACCGGATCATCCTGACTTGGGACCTTGACGATCTCCGAGCCAAGCAACCACTAGCGAAGCTCTACAGCGACATTCGCGAAACAGGTCAAGCTCAATCTCTTAACCGCATTACTCGTACTGATGACCATGCAGAAACGCAGGCAGTGGGAGGTCGGTGGCGTGCCTTGGCGCGTGCACATGCACAGAAGGTAGCCCTGCAGGAAGGTGACTCGCACGCGACGATGGTTGCTCATATTTCCGATACACTTGTCGCCATCCTTGTCGCGGCGAGATGCACGAAGAGTTACGAGGAAACTCACCGCACATTTACGAATAATTTTGGTGAACATATCTCTGGTATTGTCAAGATGGCGTTACGGTTGAATAAGGCGATAGGTGAAGAGGTGACATCGGCTGACTTGAGGCCTGTCAATGTGACTCCGGGGGAGATGTTCGATGGATCTACGATGGCCGACTTCGAGTCACGCAAGGAGGACTTGAAAGGGCAAGTTGTACTGTGCGCGACCGCACTGGGCATGGAGAGATCAGAGAGAGTAGCACGGGGAGACGTGGTCGAATTCGAGACCACCATACTCTTGAAGCCCAAGGTAGCTGTTGAATCGGTAGTCGATGCTGTGGATGGGGTGATGAGATAAAGGATTGGGAAGGAGAGCGATGTTATGGCTTAGACGGGGGCGGTTTGCAAGTAGCAACTCATACCTGAGCTTATCGGACAGCAAAGAGTCAAAAGGGACAAGTTGTAATCTGTAACATTATTGATACAAAGGATTAGCAGCAACGACCTGCATGGGAACAGTTGTGAGAATGATGATGTTCAGCCCTAAAGGCCTAATGCGTCAATAAGGCTCCGTATCGCATGGCGACTGTCACAGTGGTGTACCCACAAGTTTGCAAATCGCACACCGCACCCGCACCCGCCATACCCACACACCCGCCACCCGCGGTATTGCTCCCACCTGTGCTATACCCTAAAAGCACCACAAGGCTGAAATATTGACACGGAACCGGAGTACAACAGAAAACTCATACACACTTAGACTACCACCTCGCTATGCTCCAGCATGTCTTTAAGTTCATCCAGGCTGATGACGGCCGGATCTCTGATACCGCAAGTGAGAATTAGCCAATAACATAGCATTGGCGGTACTAGTACCTGCAGCCTTCATACTGAATAGAGAACTGGTAGCCACTTGAGGATGCTTCGATGCTGCGCACGCAATAGAAAAGATCCGTCTTACACTCGGGGTCATTGAGGTGAAAATTCTGGCCGACGATGGTAGGAAGAGCTGAGAAGTTGAGGTAGCCATCCAACATATCACTAGAAATGGCATGACAACGATCCTGTGAGTGTCTGCCAATAGGGGGTAGAGGGAGAGGCGGGACAAGGCCATGGAATTGACCACCCCTTCGGGTGGACTGGCGCCTTCGCGTAGCCCTATTGCAGTATCGATTTGTCATTATGGAATCAAACAGAAGAGGTAAAAAGCAAGGCTATACCTATATTCGTTTATCTTGGCATCAATCGCGCGGGACTTAGCAAATGGTAGCCGACAAAGGATATCGTGCTGTAAAAAAAGTAACGTGTGTGCAGCGGAACAAATCCCGAGGTGGCTATTTGACATCAGTGCTGTATAAATTATGAGAAATAGCAGAAGACTCACTCATCTATTGTCGTGGCAGGCCTCTGGACAATGGCCTCCATCCTGGCTCGCAAGGTACCTTGCCCTTTGCTATCAAGCAAAGGCCACTTGGTGTCGTGCGGTAAAACCCGCCCTTGATTGAGAACTCGTTGATACACGCTTCTGCTCTGAGGGTGGGCCCGAATGATGGCAGTATGCTCTGAGATTATGTCCATGTACTCAATTGTCTGAGCTGCCATCTCATCGGCATTGATGCCGGGAGGATTCAGAGTGAGGCAACTTTGCAGTGAATGTGGGTGGGGTGGCCGAGGGGGTGGTTGTGGGTAAGATGCGGTGCGATATGGTTGGTAGCGTCGCGACATGGAGGCAGCAAGGTAGTACAGTCGGAAAATTCCGGTTGTGGGTTGAACCCTATGGCGTTTTAAATCCCCGGAAGCGCTAAGACGTGATCGCAAGCGTTGTACCGAATGTGATATTACATCAGATCCACAAGTTCCTGCAGATATCCATGTAAGCTGCGGGGGTGTCCTGAACTCACTTTCTGGGATTAGGTGTTGCTCGAATCGAGCATGGTTCGGATGAAAGACGTATTGCATGGCGATGGCATGCTGCGCGATTGCCAAACGAGACCATGAGAGGCTACATACTAATGATTGTCAGGGGAAATGAGGAGCTCGAATGTGAACGACTTGACGTCAGCAATCATTCATCATTTCATACAACATGTACATACTTATGAGTCTATCCAACCAGGGTTACTCGCATTACCGCGGTAGCAGATGATTCCATCAGTAATCTCGTCGCAGGAGGTCCTCTCACCCTTTTCTGCGATGAATTACCCTCGGAATTCCTTTGTCTCCGACACATTCGTCCCCTCCCATCTTGCATCAGTCTTTGACCGACAACCAGCCACGAGCCGAGTAATGGAACAAGGCGTGGCAGCTACAAAGCTAATAGCGAGTAACCCAACCGGACCGAGCCCGAGTTTGTTCCATGGCATATAATTCCGATGGCCCCAGTAAGAGACATGCTGTAACGCCTGCAATCTTTGATCGCGTCTACATGAGGAGCGAGATTAACAGAGGTCTCGCCAGTTTCTATAACTATTCACGCGGTCTACGTTCATGTCCAAACCAGTGAGCTACCACTTGCCTAGGAATAATTTCATGTAGAACTTCGGTGTGGAGAGATTGGCGGCAAGAAAGACCCTTCACATGAACCAGAAGGCAACCAAACAAGGAAGTACTTCACGGCCAGAGCATGTTCGAGAAGGTGTGCACGACGACCGCACAACCTGGCAACCGTAAACCGTCGAGGGTAATTTCCGAGAGTCCTAAACATTAGTACATAGGCGTCGATCCGGCGTTAGAGCTGGGCCCTGGGTCATGGGAGTGCATCCGAATTGAACCCGAGCATAGTCGCTCAAGTCTTGCCAGCGTCGAGCGGGGGCGCACGCGCGCAGCGATCGAGTCAGAGCGTCAGTTTAGTCAGCACTGCGGCATCGTTTGCCCTCAATCATTGAGTAGTCTAAGTGCTACAGTGGCACTTGGACTACTCAGTGACCGAGTCATCAGGTTACAAGTGGGATATCCTGACATATAAATGATAGCTTGGGAAGGGAAGTTGCGACTCTAGGACGGTAGAGTCACGAGACCGACCTAGAAGTTAGTCCGTGCATGAGTTAAGCGAAGTGGCGTCACTTTCTCTTTCCGCCACTTCGCGCACATTGTAGAGCCTTGCGCGCCCACCGTAGTTCTCTCCTTCATTCGTATTGCGCAACTCCGTTCCTTTAACCATGCGAGACCCCAACGCAGCAGTCCAACCGGATTTCGCTAGCCCAATGTATGAAGAAGAGAGGCAACCATTCCTGGATGCCGGATTACAAGTGCAGCAGGCTGTCGACATTTTGGCGAGGCAATGGACCATTAAGAATGATAAGGACAGAAGAGAATGGCACCAAAGGCGAGAAGAGGAGGCGCTGGCCGAGGCGCAGCAAGAGGAACGTGCTCTACAGGAGCAGCAGGAGCGAGAAGAAGAAGAGGCCCAGTTCCTGAAAGAGGAACGTAAGAAGAACAAAGCTAAGTTTGCACCAATCCCGAACACGCCAGTTCCCTTTGAGCCCGTCATCCTACCTTCCCAGGTAGCCATTCGGAAAATCCAACAACACAAGTTTTGTGAGCTCTGGTACTTCTCGAACGAAGGACTAGACGCAGCAGATGCATCACTCTCATACGCGTTGGATGATGATTCCTTGACCTTTGTTCACTCGGCGGACGGCACTCCCACGTTTGTTCCGGCTATCAGTGCCCGAGACAAGGCCAAAGTAACGCAAGACGAAAACTTGTCTCTCGAGCAGTTTGGTCAGGCAACCATCTGAATCATCCCGTTTCTGTATGACCACGGATGGGACAAAACTCACGTGCAAATGCATGTGAAGTTTTGGTCAGCCATAGAGAACCACCCGTGGCGAAACTCGCGGCATAAGCACCAGCAAAAGGCCCTCCTTATTTACCAAGGCCAGCAGAGACGCAAGTGGCACAATTGTGTCACCTCGCCGCGGGCTTTCGACTTGTCCTTAATCAATGACGATGTCCTGAGGGACACGCTTGACAATGTACTCTTACAAGTAAGGACAGACCAAACGGAGGTGATCACGACAGTGAGTCGTCTTCCTTTAAGCCACCATACCAGTAGACTCATCGTGATGGCGCCCCCCCCCCCCACCACCATTGCATCGTGAAACGTGCCTTCCCCGCATGCTTGCACATGCAAATGTGGTCCTTGACACCCGGTCAACGGACTTGCACCATCCATACCCCTCCCCCTTCGGCTTGACACCCGGTCAACGTGTGAATCAGCTCAGCGAGAAGCTAACCTCTCTCAACGAGAAGTATGCTGCCCTCATAGCGAAAGGGGACATGACGGGGAACCCCCCCGCTCACAACCGCTCAGCGAGTGGGTCAAAGAGACCTCTATCTCCGCCAGGGTACCAAGAAGGAGGCCAGAAGCGAGTGCGGCCCTTTCGCAACTCCTCCACCCTCATGTTTCTCGCTGCATGCGCAGTATGCCTTGGGAGGCACAGACACGACATCGCGCGTTGCAATGTCATGCGCACGTGGGACCAGAAGTTCGACACTTTTGCTGAGAGAGTGGGAGGAAACCTACTCATCAGACAAGACGGCCGGTTCCTCTGCTGCAAATGGCAGCGTCCAGGTAGTTGCACAGATTCCCACAAGCCCCTTCACATGTGCTCAGGCTGCGGCGCAAACTCCCACGGGGCCCAACAGTGCCCGCAAGCTCAGAAACAGAGCCCCGGTAACGCCATATAAGGCCGAAGAGTGGGCCACGGCGCTACAGAAAGTGGATAGCCCCTCACGTTTTGCAAATATCCCATCCGGTCTTCGTTATGGTTTCCCAGTAGAGTTCCCGATCATCACTCGTGTACAAAGCCCTCCTAATAAAAGCTCCGTCGATCAGTATCGCGAAGTCTTTGCTAAGTCCATACAGAACGAAATAGACAAGGGGAGGTACCTAGGACCCTTTACAGTATCCACC